>BPLR01009216.1:0-223148 GCA_021605095.1 Caerostris extrusa
TTTCGCTATCACTGCATTTACAAAATAACATAGCGTATTTATTTATTTTCACTTTAGGTGACTAGTGGTGAAATGATAACACGTCAGGTTTTTAGAAGTAAGTGAGTAATTATATAAAAAAATTAAATAATACCATTGCATAAAAAACATAATGTAAATGTGTATTGTGTTTCTTAACACTTTTTGATAATAGAGTTTTAATTTTGAGTTTGAAAATTGAATATCTTCAATTTTCAAACTCAAAATTTCAGTATTAGTTAAAAATTTCCAAGGCGTTCAATAAACTTTCTAAGTATCAATAAATATCTTAAAATCTTTAAAATAATTTTTTTTTTTTTTTTTTTTTGTGAGTAGATTTTTGTTATTATAAGACTTTTAAAATAAAACGTATAAAAAAATTAACTGTTAACTAATTAATTTAATTATTGTTTTTTTCTGAGATCCTCGGTTATCTGTGATATCCAAGCCATTAAAGTATTCTAGCAGAATAGTGACAACATAATCAAATCATGTCTGAAGATTCATATGATATAAATATATTAAAATACTGCTTTGATAAAGTAAATAATATACGTACCTGGTAAGTTTCTTCCTTCTATTCGTTCTGTTTAATATTCCTTCCTTTTTATTATCAGAACAACAATACGTCTGGTACAACTAACTAATATTTCATCATATCGAAACAACTCTTTCAACTCGTTCGTTTGATACCATATTGTGAAAGCTGTAACTAAAAAGTGCTGAATAAGCAAAATGCCAGTAGTAGCGTTATAATAGGAACTACGTTGCCTACAAGTAATATGTAAATGCATGTGGACGTGTAAAAATTGTAGATAAATAGAATAGTGACATAAAAAAATCTGGAATAGACAGTAATATATACGTTATCCTTCGTATTGGTTTCATTAAAATAAACATATAGTTTTTTTAATTATCTCTTATTTGTGTAATTTATAGAAATTATTGTATTTTAAAAATATATACTGTGTTAGAACTCAATGATTGCCACCAATTAAGCGTCAAATTCTTGAGTGCTGATTGTTATGATTTAGAAATTAATATTAATTATCATGGAAAACTATTGAAACTTCGATAAATAAATATTTTTACAGAGTTTGAATTTAATATCTGTTATAGTTTGGTAAAAATTGTCTGTTAATGAAGATAGGATTCTGTAAATAGTGTATTTTGTTTACTTTTCTTAATTAGTATTCAGAATTTTTAATTTTGTTTCCGAAAGACAAAAGGAAAGTTTTTTTTTTTTTTTTTTTTTTTTTTTTTTGTTAATTTAAAAAAAATTTGTTTTTAAAAAAGATCGTAACTTTTAATCAAAAGGTTACTTAATGAAATTTAAAAAATCACATCTGTATAATAATAATGACACACTAAATATTTTTAACTTTTTCTATTACCTGTAAGGAGGGCAACACATTGAAAATTTCAGCCTTTTAAATATAAATAGTAACTGTAATTCATGACATTTCTTTTCATTTATTTTGTCGTTATCCTGCATTCAAGAATTATATAAACTTACGTTAAAAATTTGTTTTGTAATGCAATTTTAAGAATAATATTACTGTGGAAGTAGTTATTATTTATCTGAAATTATTTTCAAATTTTTCTCAATTTTATTTTTTACATTTTCAAATGATTACATTAAAATGTTTCATATTAAAAAATCTATCTATCAAACAGATACAAAATGCATAATACAAAACAAACACTTGAAAAATAGGACTCTTTATTGACAGTATAAATATTCAATCAAACTTCACAAATTTCTTGAAATGATACATTTCTTCTAGATTCTCATTTCTGCTTTTTCGAGCATTTTCTTTCAAAACAAATCATGATTTTGTTGCAGCTCAAAAGAACTCATATTTTGCTAATATTAAAACGAAAGAGACCACGAGCATCCCTGCAGACGCGACGCGATTCGCGGCTACGTTGCAGTACTTGTAATAATATCCACACACAGTCGAGTGGTGACTTCTGTATGTCTCCACAAGATAGTTCTGAAAGTGGGTGTAGTTCTTAGGACAAGCGTTCCAAAACTCCTTTCTCAAGCATTCGATGGTATGCTTATTTGAACTAGAAAAAAACAAACAAATTAAAAAATTAAAAATGAAACTCATAAACATTGCATACCTAAAGTTAAATAATTGAATAATTAATGCTTTATTGTGTTATCATGTTGTGCAATGTACAAAGTTACCAAAAAATATCTTGACGCTTTTTAGATTTCACTGAAAAAGCCAACATAAACTGATACAATTAATTCTTTTTATTCAATATATAAAAGACCAAGGTGTTTTACTATTATAAATATATTTTTAAGTACATATACTTATGTTTTCATGAGCATATACATATGATTTTATTACAACAAACTTATGTTTTAATGAGAACATATATTTTCATGATGAACATGCTTATCTTTTCATGACAGTATACTTATATTTTCATGACGGTATACTTATATTTTCATGAGCACATGCTTATGTTTTCATGACAGTATACTTATATTTTCATGAGCGCATGCTTATGTTTTCATAAGCACATACTTATATTTTCATAATTAAAATTTCCATTCTATGATTGCAAGTAATACAATATGTTTTGAATATTTTTTTGCATCATTGAACTTTTTTTGATGATGATACTTGGAAAACATTGTGTACTTTTTTTTTTTCTTGTTGCCTTGAGTTGCCCACTTAGGTATGCCACGAATAGCCCACCAACTAATGATGAGGGGACGACATTACCCTCATAAAGAACTTTTGTATAACATTTATGTATGGGGGAAAACTCGAAAACCTTCCAGCAGGCAGCCTGGTTAAGATAGAAAGCTCTTTAAGCACATTGTCACAATCGCCGTTGTGTCTCATCATTTCTGAAAGAAGTTGCTGCAACTAAAACTTTCAGTGTACTAAAATACGAGTCCTTTTGCACGCACATGTTACCACTGGACTACGAGGTGTGCTTTTTGTTTTGTTATTTTATTATTTAAATATTGGCTAATCTTCAAACTGTGAAATTGCGCGCTGAAAAGTCAAATTACATCTGCAATTAAGATTGTCAATTCTTCATTGCCTCACATGAAATGAATGTTCAATTGTTAGAATGCCTTTGTTATTCTAAACCATAAAAAAAAAAGGTAACATCATGAATTAATGTTTAAAAATCATGTTGAAATGTAATTACATAATTTTTTTTTCTTAATCATTTCTATGAAAATGTATACAAACAAGAGAATTGAAATATATATTTCAAGTTGAATCACATTCATTTTTGTGCTCAATATACGTAGCTTTTCAGAATATAAAAATATTTTTCAAAATACACTTTATTTTTCCAGCACAATATAATCACATTAGAAAACTGGCACTAAGATAATCACATCAAAAAACTTGCCAGACCGATTATTCATACTGTAAACAAATAACAGAATGTTATGCAAATTTTAAGTCAGAAAAAAAGGAAATTGATTTTTTTTTAAATGACAAGGTCGTTATCAAAGGTAGCTATTCAAAAGAATAAGAAAATAATTAAAAAAACAAACAGAAATTTAAATACATTTTAGTCACACAATGAAATATATTCTTGCTGAAATTAATTCTATGAAATGCGTAAGGAAATTTTGAAATATTACATCCACTGATAGGTAAATATTTTTTTTTATTTATTTCGTGTTTTTTTAAATTTATATTTCCGATTCAGTGCATTTTTCCATTTGATCTATGATTTTTATTTTAATTAAGCATTAATTAACTTTCAAATTAGATTGCATTAATAGATTACATGTGAAATCACTGTTCGAAAACTCTGTAACATTTTTAAAGATTTTTTTTCTTGGAATTTTCAAAATTCTAATTTTTGTTTATATTTTTGAAAACAAAATTGAACGAAATGAAATATGTGTTTTTCTGAAGTAAAGGAGAAATACCTGGTCAGATTTAATAATTTGTAATAAATTGAGAAATATGGAGTATATTTTTTTTTCTAATATTTAGATTATTACTTTTTATTGGACAATTTAGGGACATATTTCATGTTACATTTCGTTAAAACATGCCTTTTCTACATTTCATTTACTTCTGTTATTTATATATATATTTATTTTTTCGTTTCTTACAAATTATATTTGTAGATTTTAGAATCACAATTAGTGAAACATAATTAATAAAACTTAATATAAAATTGATTTCATTCTATTTGCTATTTTTTATATTATACATTAATAAAAAAATGTTTTAATAGAACAATCGAACTCAAGGTTTCTTATAATAGAAATAAATTATCAATTCTTTGCAGTCTCTTACAATTTGTAGAATCTAAGCATGGATTTTAATGCAAAATATTTTTCTTGGTTGTAAGGAGATGCAATGTTTTTTATGTTTACATAAAAAGTTATTCATTTTATATTTTATAATTTGTTAAAAAGGCTTAGCATTAATTTTAAAATCATTTGTAACATTCGCAGATCATTTGAGAAAAGATAATTTGTCTGAAAATGACCCCGACTTGTTTTACAGCTCTTTCGAATTTTTCGTGAGCTTTTTTAGAACAAAATTTTACGATTTAGATAACGTTTTTATTAGATAACTTTTCATCATTTCCTCTTTTTCTTTGTTCCCGACATGCACCAAATAAAGAAACAATATTCAATTTTCAAATTAATGTTTCAATAAAGCTTATTTCGAACAACGACGACGACGATTTGCCAGGTTGACGGAGAGCTGTGGTTGCTTAGCAACCTCCATCTCCTGCTTTGTGAATGAGAGAAGTTTCTTATGCGTTAAGCCCATTGATTAGATAGAAAAAGAGTAATTAATATATATTATTAATTTACTTAGAAATAACTTGTTAATCATTTTTTAATTAATAAAAAATATTATGCATATATAATTTTAAGAAATAATTTTTAAGGAATAAAAGGTAAAAAAAAATAGAAACAATAGAAACAAAAACGATTGAAACAGAAATTGTGACTCAGTGGAGAAACTGCATGGCAATTTGGAAAGGAGGATATCGAAACGTTAATGAATAATATTCAGAACAGCGCGAGGTCTTTTTGCAATTTTTTGAAATCAGAAATATCGTATATTTCGAATAAGATAAAACGAACAGTAGAACAACAGAAAAAAATGAACGGCATAGTAAATGACATAACAAATAGAAAAAAAAAAACAAAGAAAAACTGTTATATAAACAATGGAAAAGATGGATATAAATTTTAAAAATTTTCCATGTAAGAATGGTTGTAGCCGGATAGCCAATTGGCTAGAGTTCTGGCCTTCAGGCTTAAACACTGGCAGTGGCATGGATGTTTGTTAGTAGTTCAGAATTCACTTTAAACAGTAGGTCCCAGTCTAATTAGCCTAAAATGTGCAAAAAATGACTGTAGAATGTGCGAAGAACAAAACAAAACATTAAGAATGGTTATACAATCAGCCTAGTTACAGGGAACTAAATTCAGAAACATTATAAATATTTTTAATTTATTGAAAAATGTTTCTCTACTTACCAACAAAGTGATTTGGCGTCGGTTTTAGAACCATAACTGTATTTATTCACGCAGTACTGCCGTCTGCTTTGATTTATATTATAGCAAGAGCTAGAATTCAGGAAATCTAATTTAAAATAAAAAAATTGAGTTGAAAACATTTATTTTATAATGAAAATTTGAAAAGTACCTTGAAATTACTCCTTAGTTCATGAAGTTTCCTCTTTAATTATTCTATATCATCTCTTGATTACCCTATATCATTTGTTTCATTATTTAATTACTAATTATAAACACATTATTTTGATCAGCTATTTGCTGTCATAATGAGTAGAAATTAATTGCCTTCCTGATCGACCTTTCAAGTTGTAAGAAATTATGTCCCAATTATTATTGAGGCTCTGTGATAACGTGTAGCTGGCATAAAGCTATCGTTACACGTTAGCAAGTAATGATCTCCTATAATGTTAACGTTACACGTTACAGAAGATCATTGCTTTCAGAAATGAAGAAAGAAAATGATTTTTATTGTGACAGCATGTGTAAGGGTCTTGTATAGACAGTCAGGTACTCGTGATTTGCGTTATTTTAAAATATATGGAACTCATATTGAACTGCTGAATTATGTATAGAAATTTGCTAGAAATTCATTATCATAATATGTGCCAACATTTTTCTTTGTTTTAAAAATGTTTCATGATATTTAATATATAAAAATTTTAAATATTTAATTTTTTTTTCATGATTATTGAAATTAAAAATGTTTGATTTTCTTTAGCCGGGCAACTTTAGTCCTTAGGTTATGACATCTAGGATAGGCATAAATAATTTATAATTATTTTATTTATTTATTTATTTTACTCTTTTGTGTTTTTCTTTTAAGTTTGGATGAATTAGTCTTTCAGATCCTTCCAACAAAAGCATTTTTATTAACAATAAACAATTTTTTTAAGCTTTTCTCAGAGACTTTTTCAATTTTTTTAAAGATACTAAATTACATCAGGTTAAAATTAGACATTCATGGTGGCAAAAGTAGATATGATTGAATTATTTAAAATATTTCTTCAAATTTGTTTTTAATGATTTTTCAAAATTGTTTTCGATACTTTTTTTTTTATAATTTTCTATAAAATTCTGCATCAATACTTTTATGGAACAATTTTTAATTATATATTTTCAGGAAGCAATTAAAAAGCATTAATTGAAATATCTTTATTTGTTGATATTGTCAACAATAGATGGCAGCACAAAATATATAATAATGGTGAATTTAAGTTGTAATTCACAAAGCATCTATAAAAATGTATCAATTTTTAAACAATTTATAATCTAAGCATTTTTAAATGCTGTTAATAAAAAAATGATTTGTTTAATGTTGTGCCTACTACTAGCATATTTTTACATTTTCTATCTCATTTACATTTCACTTAATAAAATTACTTTATTTCACTCCAAAAACGTTGTTTCATTATACCAGGTATTCATTATTAGAATTATAAAATAGCACATATTTTTTTAAAGTAGTGTTCGATATACCTTAAAAAATAAATATTGATATAGTTAAATAATAATGTTGACATTTATATAAGATAAATAATGTTCGAGAAAATTTAATTTTTCTGAAATTTAATTTAATTTAATTACATTGAAAAATTATTATTGTTTCATAGTTAAATGCTCTAATTATTGCCTTTCAATGATTTTTTTTTTTTAATGACTGATGATTTTTTTTAAATTGCCATTTTAATTTCAGGGGGATTTTAAGCCTGTTCCTAATTTTTTTTTTCTTCTTTAACATATATAAACAGACTTTTGCAATTTTAAGATATTTAACTAAAAAAAATTTTTTTTATTAAATTAATGAATAACTAAGATTTTTTGTGATGTTTGGCTAAACACACCCGATAAATAAATTCAGCGAAAAATATTGGTGTTCTAGTTCTCAAGTTTAGATGGCATAAACACAGAAATACATTGGAGAAATGATAAACTCTTTGCTTTATTTATAATTAGCTGTATCTTATGTAGTCGAATATGCTTAATTATTTCTAAAGGATTTTAAGAAAATCTTGTTTCAGTCAATAATCTGAATTAAATTTATTTCAAACAATTCCGATAAATAATTTTTCTTTAACTGTTCTGCTTTTTTATCATTTTTATTTACTATGAAACACCGTTTGTTTTTCAAGAACAAGTTCAGAAAACATACGAAATTGCCGATATCATTTTGTAGATTTTTTGAGAAACTGTTTCCTTACTATTGTGTTCCGTTTTGTTCTTGGTGCAGATGTTGTGGACGATGTCGATAACTCTGTTCACAGGTCCCCTGCCAGCATATGAATTGCACGTACCCAGAATATTCGAGATGCAATCTCTCATGGGCAGTTCATTCCTATAAGAGATCACGTTAATTTCTCACATGAAAGAATTCGGTACAATTAATGAAAATAAAGAAAAAAATAATATTTTTATTTTTATAATTTTAAGAAATTTCTCAATTTATAAAATGAATTTTACTGATAAATCCTTTTTTTTTTTTTTTTTTGCCATTATTGAAGACTGAATTTTTTCATTATTCGTTCTTGATACAGTAGCATAATAATCGATACATATTCATCAATATATATGCATTAACATATATATATATGTTCACCATTATATACGCATTAACATTATATATACATCAACATTGTATATGCGTCAACATATATATATAGATATATTCAACATTGTATATGCAACAACATATAGATATATATGTATATTCAACATTATATATGGTACACCAAGTAGGTGGTGTCATGTTGTTACACAACATCTAATTTGGTATCACTACGATTAAAAACGAATTTTGGATAGTCAGCATCATACGCTTCATAAAAGTAAGACTTCATAAAAGTAAAGCAGCCTGTTTATTCCTTGCATTATGCAATACTCATTCCCTGGTCAAATTTGGCTCATTTGCCAAAATAGTTGAATTGAACTTTCCCAATTCAGAAAATTAAAAAGTTAATCTTTTCAGTGTGCAGATAATAAAAAGGAAGGATTTTTAAAAATATAACAGAAACTTTAAAAACACTATAAAAGTTGCAACTGAAACATAAGCACTATTCAAATGTGAAAAACATAACATAATTTAGCGGGATATCGCGGAGCTAAATAAATGTGGAGATAGCTAAAAAGGATATTTCAGTTTAAAAGTTAAATGGCAGATATTAATTTACGTTTATTATAGTAATTTAAAATTGTCTAATATTTATTATTGTCCAAAGTTAAATGCATTATTTTGAAATATATATTTTTTTGTTTGTTTAGAATTGTATAAATTTGTAATGATTTGTAAAAAAAATTAAATATAATTGCAAATCGGTAGTTGTGTTGCTATATCAGTGACATTAAGTTGTGTGTGATATTGATAATAGTTTTATCGAATTATTTATTTATTTATTTTTGTAAATAATACGAAAGTTTTATTTACAAAAATAAATAAATAATTCGGCATAATTCGTTACTGTATTTCTATAAGCGTGGCCCTTTCCTCCGGTGATTAGTGAGTTTTAAAAAGTTTTTGCATGTACCTCGATGTAAAAGTTAATTTTTTTTTTTTTCTTTAAAATGCTTTTTTAGTAAACAGTAGGAGTAACAAAAAAACATTTTTTTTTTTTTAATTTACTTGTGCACTATTTACTATGTTTCTTGTATATTAAAATGGGGTAACAAAAAAACGATGCCAAATAATTTACATATCGATTTGAAAAAGCATTCTTTCTCGAATCAGTTAGACATATTTCGAGTCGATGTACTATTCAGAGTTAATTTATTATTAAATTTTTGCATTATAAAATGCATTTATTTATCTGGAAATGCATAAATTTGTAATTATTTGTAAAAAATTAAATTGCCAAAAGATATTTGTCAATGGAGAAAAAAAAAAAATCCTCGATTAGGTTGATATGAATGGTCTGAATGACCTAATTCAGACCATTTAGTCTAAAAATTCAGTTTAAAAATCTAAATGGAGGACATTAAATCAGTCCATTCTTTAAATCCAACACCACCACACTAATTTTGTACTTTCTTTTTTTTTTTTTTTTTTTTTTTTTTTAACTGATTCACATCTGTGTTGCACAACTGGAAAAACACTCGTTTATCCAACTCAAAAAAAAATGACAAAGCATAGTTTTCGAGCTCATTTATGTAACAATTTTTTTACCACCAAGCAATTTTCGAAAATCATATAACCGACATCCCAGCCCACGAAATCTTCTTTCCAAGTATCATGACTTAGCTTAAATCAAACTATTTGTGATGTTTAATTTCATTATTTATTTATTTAATGACACTATTTCAACACTTATTTTTCTTTCACGTGCTTAGAATTTGAAGCGTTTAGAATTTCCTATTCTGTTTCAAAATGCTCGAACCTGTAGGAGATTGCTGTAGTGTGAATAAATAATAAAACCGAGGAACTTTGAATGTTATCAGCCATTATAAAAGCTGTTTTATTGCTCTGGTTAAGTACGCAGTCATGCAGTCGCTATTTCGCCTTTGGTAAACACAAATTCAATAGCACTTACTAGAAAAATACGAATCCATGAAAATTTTTTTTTTTTTTTTATGCCCATTTTTATGTAAATGAAATTTTTATGAAATAAGTATAAAATCATTTGATATCTCATAACAAAATCTAAATTTTCGTTATAATTTTCTCAAAAGAGTTTTAATCAATTTAATTCCTGTCCTACAGTTTGTGCTTTCTCTCTCATTATTATCCGGAAATCTTCCGGCAAGAAACTATCAATAAAGATGCCAATTATTAAAAAATTTCTATAGTTTTTCTTATAATAATAATAACTATTATTATTATTATAAAGAAAATATTTCTCGTTTTTCAGAGACTTCTTCTAAAAATGTCATCCTATTGACTGCTACATAACCCTGAAAAATTACAAAGAAATACCTTAAAAAATAGTGGGAAGTTTTCATTATATAAGTTATCGAATTAAGTTTATGATCGCGTGGTATTCTTCAATTCAATTCTTCATGATTTATAATAAAAAATTTTTTTTTTTTTTATAATAGTAAAAAAAAAAGTGCTACTCTCTGTGAAAATGTGTAACTTAATAATTTACCTTATCGTGTAATCTTGGCAAGAAGTCTAAAGAGAAAATAAAAACTTTAAAGACAAAAAATGTTTATGATTATAGAAGTAAAACTTAACATTAACATTAACATTCATCAATTATAGATTACAGACATTCGAAAAGATCTCTATTTAATTGAATGGATAAAAAAATAGAAATTAAGTAACAACACAAACCAATCAGTAAAGTGTATTACAATTTATGTATCTTAGAATAATTATTGCTTTCTTTAAATAGCATTTAAAAGCATAAGAAAACAAGAATCTATATATCTGAAAATTAAAGGCAAAGATAATATCTGAAATCGATCTGTATTTACTGAATTGTTTATTACCTGTATTTACTGAATTCTGAATTTGTTAAGAAGATAGCCATAGAAGAATTGCTACATAGGATCTCCACAAAAAGCAAAAAAAGGAAAGAAATATCTATAGGTTCAGAAATAAATAGTCCTATAAATATAGAAAAAAAAAAAAAAAAAAAACTATTATGTTCAAAAATAAATATAAGATTTAGCAACGAAATTTTCGAAACTATATACGCATTTACCAGTAATTGTTAGGAATTCCATCATGTATTAAAAATAAGGTTGCACTTAAGGGAATTTAGTTAGGTAACTTTATAATTAATTCCCACTACAATATTATAAAATTCTTACTAACTAACTCCTCGTTCAAGTCCGTCTGTCTACTGGCAGATTCCGAGACATGAAATGTTTTCTTTTCATGGAGTAGGGTTTCAGCCCCACGACCAAGTCATATTATACAGGAAACTACTGTTTAAAATGGATTCTGAGACTCTACAAACATCCATGGCACTTCGATCAGGACTAGAATCGAAACTTGTGGCACCGAGCGCCAGAACGCTACACCGTTAAATCCTCGTGATTTAAAGTGGTTTTCCATCAGGTTTCAAAAACTAGTAGAATACCAACCAATGAGAAATTTGATCTTCTGTCCAAACAGTTTTTCTAACTGACTGGTGTTCTGTCATGTCAGGTTTTCGCATCCCTTGAAAAACCACCTTTAGACCCCAGCAGAGAAACAATATTAGAACGTAACTTTGTTTGCAAATTATTTGAAACGGAAAGTTCACTGCGATCAAGATACTTAAAATATTACCATGTTGAATTAATATTTTTTTTTGGGAGGGAGGGGGGGGGGGGGCTTGATCGCAAGTGATGTGACTAGTGCTCTGACGCTAGGTAACACAGGTTTCGGGATCGAGTCCGGCGATGCCATGAATGTTTGTAGTGGTTCGAAATTCACTTTAAACCCTATGTCCCGGATTAATAGGACTGTAGAATGTTAGGAGTAGGACTTAGAACCCTTCCCGTAAAAAAAAAAACACATCTCCTGTCACGAAATCTAACAGTAGGCAAACGGCCTTGGTTTTCCATCGGGCTGTTGCGCCAATGAAGAAGAAGTATTTTTATTTGACATTTATTGTAAATTATTTTCTTCGTAATTTCTTTTTTTTTTTTTTTTAATTTTTTCCTTAAAAAATGCAAGGCATTGTTACTTGGTCAAACTATTCAACTTGGGATATGTTTCTTTATTATATATTCTCTCTCATAGGTGCTGATTCAATTTTGAGTCGCTAAGGTGATAAAGGGTTCTATTTAAAAACATGTATATCGTTATTTCTGGGAGAACTTATATTTCTGATGATCCAATTGATCACTTTTTAAAGCTAAACACAAAAAAATGTATATATGTTGTTTATTTTAAAATTCTATTTTTGTTTCTATTTTTTTTTTCTATCCAAATAACAGTTCTAGATAAGTGCATGATGACCATACCTCCTTTATTAAAACATATTTAAACACATTTGAAAAAAAAAAAAATAAATAAAATAACTATTTGAATTATACCTGCAGGTTACATTGACTTGCATTTCCGTTTCATCATATCTAGCAGAAAAGTTGGCTCCCAATGATGCTATGCCTTGGTAACACTTGTTGTACTCTCTGAATACGCATTCGATGGTCTCGTTTTTGTAGTCCTTAGCTTCAGAAATCCCTACGAAAAAAAACAGCATTTACTGCACATATTTGATGATCAATCTAATTAAGTTATACTATTAGTGCATCTAAAAAACTGAATACGTATGCAAGTGGTATAGAATATTTGTTTTGTTGGTTTCTTATCCCATTTGGTAGACAGCAACATCTAGACGAAGTTCATGAACCCGTGTGGTCGTGGAAGGAGAGTAAGGATTTGGTTTGGTTTGTCGCTCTACTGACATGTTGTGCACACGAGAGCTAAACAGTCCTTGACCTACAGTTTAAAGTAGGAGATTAAGGGAGGGGCAGCTTCTATTGTGATGGAACACTCGTAGGTAGAAGTCTGACAGGGATTTTTTTCTCCGTGACGCTGAAGAAAAGAGGTCAATGCCTTCTGAGAGGACCTTTTAGAGAGGACTATCCCTCACTTACGTATCGTATTAGAGAAAACTCGGAAGACTTCCACAAGGTAGTCCAACTAACGAGGCAAGATGCTGAACATCACAAACGCCATGAGGTCTCCTCGAATTTTGAAACAGTGTCTACAATAAAGCCTCCAGCTGTCCTAATAATCACCAGCGGCTCTCATTACCACTGAGCTACGAGCCAGGCACAAGAGCTATCGTTACATGCCTTTCAAAATTAATTCTTTTATAAAATGTTTTAGTTAAATAATATACTTTTTAATTTCAAATCATTAACTGCTAAACTTCTACAAAAATATTTACATTAAAATTTAAATATAATCATAATATATGTTAGTATTCAAAATTCATAAATTAATGACCTACTAAATCGTTTATAAGCATAAAAAGTTTTTAGAACTTGTTATAGGAGCATATTTTGACGAGTACCCCAGACTGCAATTTCCTATTTTTTTGGTATTTGCATTTTCCTGATTCCCCAATGATAAAATGTTCTAGAATATTTGCAATAATACTGTAAAGAATTTGGAGAAAATTTTGAAATAGTTCTGCGTAATTTAGTCTAGAATACATGATATCTGGTATTTTTAAGTTTTAATGTTATATACAATACATAAAGGAAATAAAAACATGTTAACCTTCCAGTTCTAATTAAGAGACATGATACAGTACAATCGAAAAATTTTTAAGTAGCCAATTCAGGCGGATTCAAACACATGGTTGTAATAGGACTGAAAGGTAATTTAGAACGAATTTTAATTGTAAAAAAATGTAAATTTTTAATTACTAAGCTTTTAACTTACATAAAATTAAATGAAAAACATTCCACAATGATAACTAAACTTTTTCTTTCAAAATTGCTTTCGGTCCTGCATGTCTGATTAGCACGCTTTTTATATAAACTATTCGATCGTTTCTGCTCTTAAACTGCTTATTTGCATTCACACTGAATAGATTGTAAAACAGTACATCAGATTTGCAACTTATTTCCTATTGGTTACCAATTGATCTCTCCCACTACAAATCACTTTCAGTCCTACTTTTATACCTTAAAAGTTTAAAAGTATTCACAATAATAAATAGTTAAATTAAAAGTTTGATTATGGAAAATAAATCAAAATTCACTTCATAAGGGCCTAGCTTGAGCAACCATTCTTGAATGTAAAAGCACATGCGAATTAGCTGTCTCTTTTTCAATTAGAAGAAAATTCGTTTTAAGTATTGTATCGAAAATAAAAAAAAAAAAAAAGTTATTATTTCTTAAGTATTTATTGAAGAAATTACTAAATGTTGGTGTGTCTAATCCTCAGTGTCCTGCAGTGGGATGGACATCCCATGAGTAGTCTACTCGTGGATGGAGGTAAGGGGCAGCTTCTGGTGTGTTGGAGCACCATAGGTAGAAGTCTGATTCGGCTCCGTGTGGTTGAAGAAGGAAGGAGTACTTCATTCTGGGAGGAGTTTTAAGCAAATCGTATGGGAGAAAAGTCGGAAAACTCCCACCAGGTAGGCCGACTAACTGGGTAAGAGGCTGAACATCACAATCGTCATCGAGCCACCACGTTTTTGAAACAGTGTTTACAACAATACCGTCAACGAATTGAACCTGGTGTCTGATGGCCGAGTGGCTAGCTCCTTGGCGCTTGGTACCACAAGTTTCAGATGGATGGCGGGGGGCATGGATGTTTGATGTCCATATTAAGCCGTAGATCCCAGTCTCATATGGCTGTAGAGCGTCACAGAACCCAATCACACTTCTCACCCACATCATTCCCAAACTGTAAAAGGGGAACTCAGTTCTAGGCACAGTGATGTGGTGTGGTGTAGTAGTAGTAGCCATAATGCTCACCAGCGGCCCACGTTACCACTGAACCAGGAGGAGGGCTCTAAATATTGTTCTGAATATTATTAAAAGACTGAAGACTATTCAAGGGTTATTCCAGAAATACGAGAAAATTAGAAGTATAACTACTTTTGTCTTATGAAGAATATAATACAACAAATTGCGCTACCATAATCAAATAAAACCATTAACAAAATAACTTTTCTGAATTCTAAGCTCGTACGACTGATTTCAGAGAAGTTATCGTAAAAAACGTTGAAATAATCTGAAACGTGAATTTCGCTTTTAATATTAATGGGAAAAAATGTTAATTGCTTTACCAGTTGATAGTGCTCTTCAAAGTTATATTTGTGTAAACATTTATTATACCCCCCCTTATCACCCCATTACGACGCCAACGCTTATTTGTATTTTATAGATAAGGTTTTATAGGCTTTAGCTATTTCCACGTGACACTAAACGGAAATTGAGTCGCTTAGAAACAAAGAGTAATGACAAATATGTGACTTGTTATATCTAATTTAAATATACTAAGTTTAATATAACTAATTTCGAAACTGGATTGCTCTTAGACAAACCGAAGCCATAGTAAAATATTTATGTAATAAAATATTTCATAATAAAATATGTAACAATATATATAAATATTATATATGTAATAAAATGTTTTCAATAAATAAATAAATAAAATCTGAGAAATTAGGCTTAGTGACTACATGATATATAAATGTAAACACCAAACGAAAATACTGCTTTTTTTCGTAATTCTTGCTGCTCAGATTTATAAATGTAAATGGCAGCTTAATTATTTAAAATATTATTTTTTTCCTTATTGAAATGATGCTAATACCTCACGTTAAAGACCTCAGTTTGATTTTCTCAATGAAATAAATCTATACTCGATCCAAAATAAAATTTACTCGTAGCGTCATTATAGTATTGGCAACAAATTACTATAATAATGAAAATTAAAAATATCACCATCATCAGCCCCATAGTGGGCTAAGGCCTGCTGGCAGATTTCGGGACATCTTTATATTGGGCAAGGCTGTCAGCCCTATATCGTCCTATTAGACCGGAGCTATTAAAATTTATAAGGGTAAATAACTTGTTTGAAGACTTTTTTTACATATAAAGAATAATTTGCAATTACATATAAGGAATTTTTACATATTAGAATGAAAAAATAAAACATTGCACTATTTGAAAGGTTTTTATATTGAAATAATGAATTGGTTTTGTAATAAAATCATCTTTATCGAAATATTTCTTCAATTCAAATCAGAAGCAATTGAAAATCACCTTACATCTATGAAAAATACTTTAAATGATTGGTGATTAAGAGCCATCCTGGGGAATATACATCTGACAGAAATAATTTATGCAGAAATGTAAATGTCAAATGATCAGTTAAATTAAAGTACTTTTTTCTTTAATAAAAATCAATTTTTAGATCTTTGTAATGTAGTGATCAATTATTAAACAAAAACCCTGAAAATTCCTTTGCATAATTGGTCAAATTAAGGATGGTGGAGAAAAAAATAAAAAATCTGATTTCATAAAAATCGTCTTTACTGAAATATTTCTTCAATTCAAATCAGAAGCGTTTGAAAATCACATGACAGTTATGTAAAATGCTTCACGTGATTTGACTTCGCGCACTCGTGGCGAATATTCATTTGACAGAAATACTTTATACATAAATGTAAGTGTCAAATGATAAGTTAAATGAAGTACTTTTTTCTGCTTAAAGTAGTTAAATTTCAGTTCTTTTTTTTGTATTTAAATTAAAGTAATTTTTCTCTATAATAAAAATCAATTTTACATCTTTGTAATTTAGTGATTAATTATTAAATAAAATTCCCTTTGAATAATAGGTCAAAGTAAGAATTTTAGACAAAAAAAAAAAAACCTGATTTAATTCCTCCACTGTAGTAAAGCCAATTTTAAGATTGGTTTGTCGCTCTACGGTAATTTTTTTTTCTGCACACTTTAGGTAAATTAATACCAGGACCTACAGTTTAAAATATATTTCGAACCACTCACAAACATCCCTGCCACAGCCGGGATTCCCCAGGATCTGGTACAATAAGCTTCAGCCACAGGTTGAAGCTTGGGGTACCAAAGGCCAGAAAGCTAGCCAAATCGCCATGAGGTCACCACCAATTTTAAGAGAACCGTTCTTCAATACAGCATTTTAAAATAACGCATCGATTTTGGAGAAAAAAAAAAAAAAAGAAAGAAAGAAAGAAAAACAGTCAATTAATGAATGTTGAAAGGACAAAATTACATGGTTGACATATTTTAAACAAAAGTCTCATCTGAACGACGGAATTGCATATGTATATAAGAAAATATCTAAAATTTTAAACTAACAATTCAACAATAAAAAGGTAGAATATACTTTAACGTATCTCGACTTACCTGCCACAATAAAAAGCAGACTCACAAAGAGCCCTATCCGCGTGTACATTTTGCTCGGAATTCAGACAGCTTGTGTTTCTGTCGCTTGAACAAGACCTATTAAATCGGATAAGAACAGTCCTAATCTGCTATCTCAAAGAGCGCATTTCTGTTTGTCTCAAACTATATATCATTACGGTATTTTCTGTCGTCACTGATTCACTAAAGCAAACACAGGTGTGAAATTCTGCAAGAAGGGGGGAGAATTAGACAGTCAGTTTGTTAAATCTGCCAGAAAATAGTGTTGTTCTCGCTTGGTATTATTTTCAGTGAATCAGGTATAAATTTGAAGTGAGTCATATGCATTCTTTTTTTGCCGCGAAACGTTCGGCGTGTGTATAGACTCTACTTCAAGTAAATTATTTATAATTTAAATCTACAACGTGATTTTGTGAGGTTGGTGTAAAAAGGATAAAATCATATGTATTATTAGTTTAACTATTGTATTCGACTGCTGAATTGTGAATAAATCAATTGCCCTCATTATTTGTAAAGATAAAAACAATTGTGTTTTGGTATTGGTTTGGTTTATAAACAATTGGTATTTAGTATATAAAAACATTTTTTTTTTTTTTTTGTAAAATAATTTTTTGGTCATTAAAAAACATTATTTTTGGTCATTTTTAAATGGTCACGATTAAAGTACCTTTTTATTTTTATATATGCTTATATTTGTCCATAGAGCTTTCCCTAAGATAATTTACGTAAAATGGCATGAAGATAAATGTAAATTATCGGTTTTTATATTTAAATAAAATCAAGTAATTTCAAATATAAATATTTATTCTAAATTTGAAAATATGTTGTTTCGGAAGTAACTTTAAATCAAACTACTGTGATCTAACCCGTGGCTCGGTATAACGAGTACTGGCCAGAATTCAAAGGCCAAGGTTTAATTCCATTAGTGGAATGCTTGTTGTCACTGATTTCAGAAAGGATGAGGCACGACGGTAATTAAAATAATATTTCTAACAGTCAACGGATTGTACAGTGGAAATTAATATTCTTCATTAGCGCAAGAGTGGCTGCCTGCCTACTGGAAGATTTCGAGACAGAAGACCTACGGTTTAAAGTGGATTCTAAACCCTACAAATATCCAAGGCACAGACGGGACACGAACCCGAAACCTAGCTAGAGCGCTAGTCAATCAGCCATTTGAACCCAATTAATAATTTCGGTGGGTTAATTCTGTTATTATTGTTATTATATGTCTGTCTGTCTTCATTGTTATTATACCCTTTTAGAGACTGTAACCTTGCTGCCTCCTACTCGCTATAAGACTGTCCTCTGTGGCGTTCAGCAGAAATGGTCAGTAGGCATCGAGACTCTACCTGAGAAGAAGTGCAGCGCAACCACGCGCTTCTGTTGAGAAATGTTTAGTCTATAGTCTCCTCAGTAGAGGAAATGTATTTAATACAACCCTGTGTAGTAGTTGGCCTACAGACTCTCACCGGGAGAGGAAGTATATTTCAAATCCCGCACGTACCTGAATATTTTTATTTTCGCCTTAAAGTTGAAGCTTTCACGAATCTATAATTATCTGTTTTTAAATATGTTAAATATTGTATGTGTGTGTCAATAAAGCTGTGAGTTCTCAAACCGGTGTCTCAACCCAACCACACCCAGTTACAATCCAGCTGCACAACTTGCATTCTACAATCTAGAACCCAACGTGGTGACCACCCGCACCCACACCACTACATTTATAGTTTTACTACAAAAGGTTAAAAAGCAGTTGTTTTTATATTTTACCACGAAATCTAAGTTGTAAAAAAACGCAGTGTAGAATCCATTGTTTAATTTAGGAGGAGTTGCTTAAAACAGTCGAAAATTTATCGTTTTATCTGTATTAAAATAAATGACGAAACTAATGACACATATTAAAATGCCCTGTAGTTAAATTTTGTACAATACGCTTTATTTGTAGTATGACGTGCATCTTATCGCTGTAGAATTTTCGATTCACTTTAAAGTATTTGGATTGGCATATCTTGTTAACTATCTGACGCAGTTTACTTTAGTCAGAAAATACGATTTATTGGTGATTCTCAATAATATATTCGAGATTTCATTTTTTAAATTTAATATAATCCTCCTACTAAGGATTCGCTGAGATTATTTGTGTTGGTATAATACCCCATTGATGAAAAGCCATGGCATGTACGTAAACACTTAAAAAATCATTGCCATTCTTTTAAAATATGTTTATAAATTTCTGTTTGTTAGTAAATATTTTTAATGGTGTGTCATATTAAATTTCATTTTCTCTGTCCTTTGCTCTTAACTGAATCCATGTACCGGAGGTTTTGACTCTAGCAGAGGTTACAGCCAATTTCATTTCAACTTTCGAAATATTTATTCGCAACAATAACAAATTTTGTCTAACAATTGTAAGATTTTGTAAAAGCTTTTCATTAGCTTACATTTTGGAAATAACATAATTTTTGTACAGCCTTTTATTTCACACTCTGTATAAATTCTCGTTGTTTGGTTTGTCGCTCTATGGTCATTTTCAGCACACTTTGAAATTAAACAGCGACCTACAGTGTAACGAGGATTCCGAACCACTAATAAGCATCCATGCCAGAGATAGATGCCAGGGCTCGAACCTGAAGCCTGTGGTACTAAAAACCAGAGCGCTAGATTTTTTTCTATGCAACTACAATCTAGGTGGAATCAGGGGAATCTAGGTGGAATCAGAATATCAATCACAATCTCTATCTTTTTTTTTTCCTGCTGCAGCTTTGAATAACCTAGAATATTTTTAAGGGAAATGGGTCTATAATCAAGCTTTTAATAAGAAGCTTATTTTTAGATTCTTTTCTAAATTTGTGAATTTTTTTTCTTTAATGTCCTTCCTTCCTTTTTATTTTTTGTAGTACATTTTTCTTTTCTCTTTTGTAGTGTATTTTTCGTTTCTCTTTTGTAGTGTATTTTTCTTTTCTCTTTTGAAGTGTATTTTCCTATTCTCTTTTGAAGTGTATTTTTTTGTTTCTCTTTTGTAGTGTACTTCACTTCTTTTCTTTTGTAGTGTATTTTTTTCTTTTCTCTTTTGTAGTGTATTTTTCGTTTCTCTTTTGTAGTGTATTTTTTTCTCTTTGTATGCGGCCTTTTAAATTCAATATTTATTGGATGTTTTTATTATTTCGCCATTTATTTGGCTGTTACTTACTTCTGTAAGCCTAGTGCGAAACTTTGTTATTATAAACTTCAATAAAAAAAAAAGCAAAATTATTACATTCATTCTTAAAATTTAATTCTTAAATTAGTTTTTGCGTAATATAACAAAAAATGTCTCTATTAATGTGATATTTTTCAATAAAGGAAAAGAATTTCATTCAATGCAATTCCTTTATTGAAACTATTAGAAACAATATTGATCTAGATTACATTTCTAAAATACAAGTAGCTGTTTGGTCATCTAAGTTCCCTGATAATCAGTTCTCCCTGTAAGACAAAAAAGTTTCCTTAAATTATCTTAGTTTAGTTAATCTTAGTTTATATTATTTATTCGAAATTTAAGAAGATAAATTTCTAAATAAATGAATACTTATGCTATAAGGACAAACTTTTTTTCATAGTTTTATTTTTTAGACAAATTAAATTAATGAAATAACAATTCATTCATTTTGTTATACAGTGCATAAATTTTGCAATAATTGCAAATTATAATGTTTCATGATAGAAATTCATTTCTTGATTGTATCTATTTATAAAACTATTTTGCACTGTCGACCATCAATGAGCTTATGTTAACTGTTGAACTGCTTCCATATCTGAGTCCATTCTTCAAAAAAGACCATGCCCAATTGTTAGCCTATACCAGTCCTTGACGACAACTGTAAAGCAAAATATATCAGTGACAAAAAATTATTTGAAAACGTGATCATTTTCTTTTCAATAAAATACATAAAAGAACTGAGATAATGTAATAATACTAACGTTTCCTTTTTTTTAAAACAGTTGCCATAAAATATAAACACATAACATTATTCAATTTTCAATGGTACATCAATTGTTTTGTTGATTTGTTGTTGTTTCTTATCCCACTTGATCTACAGCAACATCTAGACCAAGTCCATGAACCAATGTGTTGTCATGGCAACGTTCACCATATTCACAACGTTCAGTGTTCTCATGGGAGGGCAACTTCTGTTGCGATGGAGTACCCACAGATAGTCTGACTTGGCTCAGTTTCGCTGAAGAAGAAGACAGAAGCTTCCAGGAAGAGTTTTAGGGGGAACTATCCCATATTTGTGTGTCATGTGGGAGAAAACCCGGAAAACTCCCACCAGGTAGTCCGACTCACGAGGGAAGATGCTGAACATCGAGTCTCCTAGTGTTTTGAAACAACAAGCAGCCAGCGGATTGAACCTCAGCCCTAATGCTCATCAGTGGTGCACATTGCCACTGAGTAACGAATCTGACTGTTCATTTATTTTCTTCATGTAGCCATAAAAGGCTAATTTCTAAATTACACTGAACTGTTTGTCATTAATGGATGTTCATTGGAAACTGTTTCACATCTTACAAAGATTTTTATAAAATTATTGTCCTATTAGATACAGACGATTTTCTCTTTGAATGGAATAACTCAATTTTGTATAGTTTTTATCAAATCCTATTTTGAATAGATTTTTTTTTTTAGCTGATGAATCTTAAATTATTATTTTTAATGAAATTTGAAAAACAACCGTCTATATGCAGTTAGAATGCTGCTATAGAGGAAAATGTGTTAAATATTTTATTAGTGTGACTTTAGTTATTAAAATTACCATCTGCTCTCATAAAGTATTTTCTACCAGCGGGGCTTCAAAGTCACATTAAAGGTGAAACTCGGATATTCTTCATAGACCTTATCCAAGAGATGAAATCTGGATTCGTTGATCAATTTCATGTTCGCCAGGGGTCAGTCCGGGTTGGCGTCTTCGAATTCTGTGAGGTCCACCTAAAAGAAACACGCAACTATTAATAATGAAATGAATCACCATGCAGTAAATATAATTTACTTCATCATGGCTTATATCTGTTATAATATTCAACCGTTTCAATTTTAACCTCTGTTTAAAATAGAAGGTGGTCATATGGTATATATTATCTTTTCCGATAAGAGGTAAAGTAATATCACACAAACATATGGGCAAATTGTAAGTTATTTTTTTTAAGTATTAAACAATAAACTATAATTTTTTGTTGACAAATTCCTAAAGCGATATTTTTATATCCATCTGGACAGGTTTCGTTTAGTTAGATTTGTCGCTCCACTGTCATCTTTTGTATACTTTAGGCTAATTAAACCTGTACATACAGTTTCGTGGATTCCAAACCACTAATAAACATCCAAGCCACCACCACAATTTGAACTTGAAACCTGTGGTACCAATGGCCAGAGCGCTACCCAATTGGCCATCAGCCTCCAATCTGGACATGAGAATTAAGAAAACAAACTTTAAACAATATTTCATTTTTTAACTACTTTCTAATGCAGAATAAAAAACACGAAATGTAGCTTACACTATAAAATGATGTTATATTGTTCTAGATGTGTTTTATTTATTTTTATTTTGTATAAAATGATTTACAAATGATATAAAGCAATGAAAATCCACTACGTCAATTTATCATTTGATTTATTGACAAAAAACACGCCAAATATGCTATTTTGTGCTAACAACACAATCGCATCTTAATAAAAGAATGAAATTATTCTCAACTGAATAATTAAAATAGTTACTTTACTTAAATGAAGTTCTCATTAGAAGCAATTAACATCCTTTATTACCAAATTTCCCAGAGCCTTAAAAACCTATCGTTTCAAAATATGTTTAATATTCAAATACTTATTTACTATCCTAACGGCGTTCTTCATATTCAATTAATCCCTACTAACAAGATTAAATGATATACAACGATAATCTCGATTTTAAGGATCTTTTCAATAGCTTTATCCTCAATAATGTGCGGCTTGATGGCCAATTGGCCAATCTGGCCTTTGGTACCACAGGCTTTAAGTTCGAAACTTGGCGATAGCATGGATGTTTGTGAGTGGTTCGAAATCCAAGTTAAACTGCTGGTCGCGGTCTAATGAGCCTGAAGTGTGACCAAAATGGCCATAGAGCTACAAGCCAAACCAATATCGTTTTCAAATAATGTTTCAAAACACATTTTAATGTTACACTCAATAATTTAATGTTAAGGGCCTGAATGATCGAGTGGCTAGGAATCTGACGCTCGGTACCACAGGTTTCGGGTTCGAGTTCTGGCGGAACCATGGATGTTTGCAGTAATTCGGAATCCACTTTAAACTGTAGGTCCCAGTCTAACATGATCGTAGAGCGTTGCGGGGTTATTATTACTCCGCTTCCGTAGTTGATCTTCAAGCTACATGCGCCTCCTAGGTAGTACTAAGTGAGTAACGTGGTGCAGAGCTTGCCTTAAGACAAGACAATTGGCTAAGTGGTTCCCAGCTGCATTAGAACAAAAAAAAAGTTTAATGTTATACGCAAAACACTCAATAACGTTTCAAAACACTTTTTTTGCAAATTATGCTATTATTGACAAAAAAATAAAGGAATAGAGGGAATATTAATGATTATTAAGCAAGTGTTTTCAAATTAAGAACTTATAAAGAAAGAACTGTGGAAAAACTGACCTCTTTGCGCTTTAGACCGATGCTAACGAATCTCCCCGCTGTAAACCCAGGAGCCGATCTTGATGGAACATTCCACGTGGCCCTTCATCGGCTTCCTGGGCATCGGACACCGGCTTCTGATGGTGACAAAAGGAAGCCACGTCACCGTACCACAGGGCAACACAATCACCTGGGCGTTGGAGGCGGGAAACAGGGCTTTGTCAGGGGTGCTGGAACGGTAAATACAATTACAGGCATGACTAAATAATTTGGTCATTTTTACATATTTTAAGACCGTTCCTCACACTAAAACGGTTTGAACAATAATCTTGCTAATCTTTTGACATAAGCATAGGCCGGCAAAGGTCATAACATCTTTCGAGTTAAACACATACTACCGTGCTTTACTACTAACTACTACATCGTTAGTTACGTTAAGTACTACATCGTTAGTTGAACAGGTTACGTTAACTACTACATCGTTAGTTACTTTAACTACTACATCGTTAGTTGAACGGGTTACGTTAACTACTACATCGTCAGTTGAACAGGTTACGTTAACTACTACATGGTTAGTTGAACACATACTACTGTGCCCAAAAAGCAAGACAATTTTTTTTTTTTTCAAAAACTCTTTATTTATTCTTCCAAATTTATTTCATCGCCTTCAAAGTAATCCCTTCTGGACACAATGCACTTATGTCAACTTTTTTTGAAATCCTCAAAGAGTGCTAAAATGTCATTAGGCAGAGATGGCCTTCAAAGCTCGCGGCGATTCACGTTGTATCTCTTCAGTCGACTCAAAACGGTGTCCCCGGAGTACTCTTTTGAGTTTAGGGAATAGCAAGAAGTCGCATGGGGGAATACGTGGTTGTGGAACGATATGGATTTCATTTTTGGCGAAAAGTCACGAAGAATCAATACAGTGTGAGCTGCTGCATTCAGTGTTTTCGATACCGATCGAGATTTGAGTTTGAGGCCCAAAATAGAATTGACCGATCCTTTTGTAATTCTAACATTATCAGCCAGGTCTCTAATCGGAAATCGACGGTTTGCAAGCACCAAATCTTTAATTTTTGGACGTCAGCTTCATCGGTTGATGTTGATGGTCGACCAGAAGGGTCTTCGTCTCAACGCGTTCTCTGCCTTCTTTGAACTGTTTATACCACTTGTAAAGATTTCTTTACGATATAGGAATGCTCACCGAATGCCTTCTGTAACATTCTATATGTTTCCGCAAACAAAATTGAATGCAAGTTCTTTACTCAATTCATTCAAACATTTCAAATATCTCCGGAATCAGTTTTAACGTCTCACAAAGCCACGCGTAACTCTAACAATAATGAATATTTTGACTTCAAATTTCACACAGACGTCAAGGACAGTGCCAGTAACCTAAAAAGAAAAAGCAATTAAAATTCCATAAGCCCTGGGAATTTTAAATCGAAAATTGGTCTTATTTTTGGACACTATAGTATATCTCTGAACTGAATTCAGACGAAAGATTAAAAAATATGATAACAATAAAAATTAAAAACTCTGATAAGATTCATAACAAAGAGTGTCAGTAAGTCAAAAACTAGTTTTTCAGATTTTGAGAAGCAGTAAAATTCACCTAGAAGCTGTACTTCTAAGGAACATCAAAAAATGAAGCTCTTTAAAAAGGAGGAAATTTGAAAGAATATCGAAAAGCTTAGACTTCGATGTCAATTGCATTGAAGGGGAGAAAAGCGGAAACTATTTAGTCTTGACTCCCTGGGGGAATTTCAATTTGGCTGATATTGACAGGAAAACATGCTTTTGTGGAAATAAATTATTTTATTCGAACATTCTAAAATTAAATGAGGCATTTTATATTCTGTTTGACATGTTCCATTTTTATACCACTTGACATGACAGAAGGATGCAGAAAGTGTCATTTACAGACTTTCTGAGTTTTTAAAAATTTTGGATTAAGTAATGGGATGGATAATCTTTCTATGAATGTTCCTACGGATTAAATAAACTTCATCTTAAAGTATTTTTGAAAAGGTTTGTTTATTTTAACGATACAAGTATAAATCTAGGTATAAGTTTTACAGTTTCAAACCATTAGAAAATATTTTTAATTTTTTTTTTTCAATGAAAGTTTATCAATTTTTATGAAGTACATCAAGAAGATGTGAATGTAATCGATTTGAAAGAGAAGCGGAGAAGAAAATTACGTGAAATTTCTGATTAATTTTTTGATTAAAGACGCTGCGTGCCGAAGAAACAAAGAATTATTGAAATTAAAAGATGTGTGCAGAAATTTAAGAAAATGCAATTAAAAAAACTTTACCAGTATTATTATCGTCATAAACAACAGTGGTGCAACGGCCCCATAGTGGGCCAAGGTCGTCTGCCAACTGGCAGATTCTGAAGCGTTAGATGTTTTCTTTTTACAGGGTAGGGTTGTCAGCCCTACGCTCATTTCTCTACAGTCATATTAAAACCGGCCCCTGATCTAATTTATTATGGATTTAAAAGTTAAGATGCTAGAAGCTCCTGATATTGAAATGGTAATGTGTATGAACTCTAATTTCAAACTATGAAATGGTAATTTCAATTTCTTTTTATTGGCGCAACAGCCCCATGTTGGTCAACGCCGTCTGCCTACTGGCAGTTTTTTAGATGTTTTTATTTTTAAGAGATAGAGGTGTCAGACCTATGGTCATATGAGACTGGGGCCTACGGTTTAAAGTGTATTCCGAATCGCTACAAACATCCATGGCACCGCCGGGACTTGAACCAGAAACCTGTGGCATTGAGCGCCAGTCACTCGACTTTCAGGTCCAATAGTATTAGGGGCTTTTGATTATTTCTGTGGCTGAAATAAGATGACACTATTGTACAATAAATAGCACAAATAAAAGACAAAACAGAAACAAGAAATTCAAAAATAGGAAAGCAATATTATTATATTGGGCAAAAATATATAAACTTATGTTTGCAGAAATAGCATGGCAAATATTTGTGCTACATTACAATATAATACGCTTTTACATATGTAACACAAAATCTTAAAATAAGAAGTACCTTTGACTGTAATTTCCCATTTCTTGAATTAAATTATCAGAGAGTGGAATCGTCACTAGCAAATAAAATGTAACAATCTGTCGATGAAGACATAATGTGAGTAATTTGTTAATAATGTGAATGTTAAAGACTTGTTTGAATCTTGAATTGAAAAATGATGTCTAAGAAAAGCATACAAAGCTAAGAAAAATATGTAATTGAACAATCAGGTTCAACTTAAACGAATCAAAAATATTAAGAAAATGCAAATTAGTTACTGGAAAACATATGAGCCAAATCGCAAAATAGGGGCCTTTGGGATTTGGCTTATTTGGTTTTTTGAGGGGTGCCAACTGAGCGATAAGTTGAAAAATATGGTAACCTGGTTTTTATGTATTGTTTACAATTCAATTCACTTTCTTATCGCACTTTCTCGAAAAGAATATTTGAAGCCAAATTATTTCCCTATTCTGCGATTTTTCAGCATATGATCTATAACAACATTTTTCAACAAAAGGAATTTGTTTTAAACATACATACTACATGTAAGCACTATTGAGTTTCGAAAAAATAATTTAAAGAAGAAGGATTGAAATGCAATACTTATAGAGAATTAGCGTAATTAATAAATTAAATAAATGGCAATTTAATTTAAGGTAGTAAGTAATTTTATTTTCCTGAGGAAATCAAATTTTGCTTCTCACGTATAATCATATTTGAAATTTTGTTTCGAGACGACCTTCATATTTTTCTGATGTTAATCTTACGTAAATCTTACATTGACTTGTGAAATTTTTATTCAAGTCCCATGATAATGTCAATGATCAGGATGTAGAATAATGGATTGGATTCCCTTCTTCTCCATGTTCGTTGTTGTTCTGTGGTCCCTCTGGCAGAAGATATTGACACTTTTTAATTATTTGGCTGACAGATCAGTTAGTACATTATTGTTTCGTTCCACTGTGTTTGCCACTTTGAAAAAGGTGTTCAAATCTTGATAAAGCTGTGATAAAATCTTTGTAAAAGTTCTTGGTTCTTCTAGTGAAAAGTTGATTATTGTAAATAAATTATAAATTAAATTTGCTTCATAACATGTATTTTATTGCAATAATAGACAATTTTACCAGTACCATTTATTGCACTTCCAGAAAATAGGGTAATAGTATGACGTCTGTGAAACACGTTTTTACAAACTGCTGTTTCAAACAGTGAAGGTTGGTTTGTTCAACATTTACAAAACATACAACAAAAACATTTATATAGCATTTCATGACAGATAACTTGCAACATATTTATAACTTACTTAACATTTTATAATTTAAATTTCGTATTGAGAGAGTAGAAATTGGTGTAATTTTTTAAAAGAACAATCACACCAAAAGGATGATATTTATTAAAATGATAGCATAAAAACTTTAAATGTTAGTAATCTTTGAATAATATTTCGACATTGAGTACTTTGTAACACAAACAGTATGTAATATTAATAATTTACATCACTGTCATTGGTTGTTTACGTGATCAAAATGTATCATAAAATATTCATGAAATATAAAATAAATTTTCAGTAAACTTTTCCTGTTTGTTTTACAGCCATATCTGCACTTCAAATATCAAAGTCTCCTTTGAAATTCTGGCAACATGATTCATCAGTAAAATAATACTTGTGAAAAATGTTTGATGTGTTTACATGTAGCATGTAAGTTTAAAACAAATTCATTTTGTAGAAAAATATTATATAACATATGCTTACAAAATCGCAGAAAGTGGCTGCTGGATTTTGGCGCCAAAATTCTTTTCATAAAAAGATTCTTTCCATGGAAAGGGTTGCGATTATATGTGAAGTGAATTTGCTAACAGTATAAGAAATCCATGTTACCACATTTGGCGACTTATCGCTCAGTTGGCGCCCGAAATGGCCCCTATTTTGCGATTTGGCCCATATGGGATTATATTATACATACGTGATTATATTCAAAAATTTGTTTTATTAGTAAAAAGGTTAAATCATATGATTTTTAGTGTCAGAATTTGTGTGTATTATTATACTGCACATGATGAAAATAACAGAAGGAGTTCCATTATTTGCTTGTACTAATAATGTAAATTTAGTGGAATATATTTTCATTTATTTCACACGCATAACAGTAGTGTGGCCTTATTTATTACAAAATTGAAGACGAAATTTCAATTACTTTCTCCACAGCATCAAGGGTATTACTCACGCTGTGTAAATAGCCAGATCTGGCTTCCAGATTTCCTGGTGAGGAAGGCAAAGCTGTCCTATATGGTTAAATTCCTCTGGATTCCACTTGAGATAAAAAGTCTTTCCAACTCTAGATAAAAGTCTAAACTCATTTTATTTTAACATTTTTTTTTATAAAGTATAAAGTATGTCTTTGGAAAAGGAAAACGAAAACATTCATAAAAAAATCCAAAAGTTCATTAAAATTTTATTATATAAATATCAATATTAATTCTCATTTTCAGTAGTATAATATTTAAGTTTTCGGAAGAAACATATTTTCGAAATTAAGAATGAAATTCTAGTTTTCTGCAGTAATTACTAATACGGTGCACAAAAAGTTAGGCTTTCAATTTTCACACACAGGAGTGGTGTTCTCAAATGAGAGCAGATTCTGTCTTGGTGCCAGTGATGAACGTATGTTAGTGAGAAAGAGACCAGGAGACAGCTTTGAGCCAATCAGTTGGCGTCCTAGACATACTGGATCAACACGAGGGGTTATGGCCTGAGGGTAGCTGGAGCATTTTGACAACAAGCACTTGACGTGCACCTTCACTAAGCACGTTTGCATGTTTGTATTAAAAATCTCAGAGAACATTAATCAATGAATTAATGAAACTCCCCCTGACATACATTATTAATGTATGGAGGGTTATACAAAATAATCGTTGACATACATTATTAATGTCTGTCAGCGATTATTAATGTACCACCATTTCACATTTGAAATGGCTCTTCTCGAGAGTATTTTAAATACTTATAGCTTGAAATTTTAGTCAAATACATATGTTATCCATATAAATACTTTGCTGCAATTTCATTCCTGTAAAATAAATTTTTCCTGGTGTTTGATTTCATTTTACACAATATATACTTAACGCAGTTAAATTAAAGAACTATTTTTCGATAAATTAATGACTTTCAATAGATTGTCTTTAATATAATAAGAATTACTTACCACCATCATGAGGGCATCCATAATTAATACCTGGTTTTTGGTATCCTATCATAAAGAAAAAAATATTCATTTTATAATAATTTTAAGAAAATTTGATTACGAATTAATAAATTCTTATTTCAATCAAATATTAGAAATGAAAAATATACTTAGATAAAAATTGAAAAAAATATAATGAATAAAACTCAAACATTTATTGTCTAATTTTAGGTTATTTTTCCATATAAAATTTTTTTAATATTCCATTTATTAATATTTTTTCCATATCCTCAAAATAATTTAATTTTCCTAGTTTAAAAGCTTCATTGCTTTATATTCACAAATTAGGTCATTATTTCGAATTTTCCTTCTAGTCAGTAGTGTTCCCAAATTGATCCTCTAAGTGAAGCATAGCAATCATTAACAAATAATTTAAATTTTTTTATATCAGAAATGAATTATAATTAGTGCATATGTTTTTGCATATTGATGGTTTATCGGAACAAAATTTTCAAAAAAATTCTTTTATAAATAAAATTAAGTTATTTTTTTAAAAAAATTGCAGTATAGTGTCTTTCAGTATCTGAATTTGCTTTTTTAGCCAAGCGTAGCAAAACAGATTTCAAGAATATCAGTTTCTGAAAATTAAATCTATTAATTTTTTTTATTTCATTTAATTACTTTTGAATTATTCTATCATGAATTTAAACTTTTTTTGTTTGTAATTTAAATTTGGGTGAAATTCACTAAAAAACAACTATCTCAATCCTTTATAAGGAATTAAAGTTGTTTTTTGGAATTAACACACCAAAAATAGTTAGATATCAATAATCCCCGTGTAGCCCCAATGTAGACCATGTGCATATGTAATGGATTTAGGGAAGGGGGAGGGGGCAGCTTATGTTGTGATGGAGCACCCGTAGGTAGAAGTTTTGTTTGGCTTTGTAACATCCTTACAGTTATACGAGATAGGGACCTATGGCTTGTACGCCGCACTTATAATCCGTCCATCACACAAGGTGATGCTACAGTGGTTGTAGTGTACACCAACGGAAAGAGGGGACCTACGGATTAAAGTGGATTCCGAACCACTACGAACATCCATGGCACTCCAACCCAACACCTGTGGCACCGAGTTCCAGAGCGTTAGACACCTGTCCATTCATGCCCAATATCGTGTGTAGAACGATTCTTAAAACAAGTACTTAGAGCATCCAGATGGTAAAATGCAGATTTAGCTCTAAAATTTCATATCAAGATAAATCTATGTGTAGTAAAGTTTCATGGAAGAACACCAGGCATGTGAGACATTCTATTGCGATCTCCAGCCATTTTTTCAGTGCTTTTACAATAACACAATTCATTAAGATTGCACAAGGTGTTTACACATCTTAGAAGATAGAGCTTACATGTGTTTGCTACTTTTTCTGCATTGCAATGTACAGTCATCATGATGCGGCAGAAATGCACATAACTCACCAGATCCCTAATTGAGATGGGGACGAGGTCAAACGTAACATTAACACTGTCGTTCGGTTGAGCCACCGGCCGCACCAGCTTGTCGTAATCTTTGAAGAGGAACTCTCTCAAATCTTTATCCGTGAAAGGCTTTCCTGTAGACGAGAAAGAGTTACTGTCTTGAATAGTCATTTTATATCTAAATGTCTCAATACTTATCTTTAAATTAAAAAAAAAAAAATAATTATTGAATCAAGATGAACTAAAAGTTATTGTTTAAGAACTCTAATCAATAAAAAGAAATTTCAACCATTAATCTGCCTTTTTATTTTCATCCATTGTAAATGAAAATACAATTGAAATAATAATAATAATATCTACAATGAAAATATTTAGATGTTTTCCAGGCAACTCCCTTCAAAATGTCTCAGTGGATTCTTACAGAATATGGTTAAAATTCAAAAGCAAAAGCAATGCGGTCGCATTTTGAAAGTTTCCTTAATATAGATGATAATTCAATTTTTATGTTTTTAAAAAAGGCTTTTCCTATTGAAGTCATTGTTGTCGAAGAATTATTTGAATTTTAAATGGCATAGAATTATAAAATGCAGATACATAATCTAGCTCTAAATGATTTCTTTAGATGTTGAGACGTCTTGGCGCCTATACTAGACCTTTAACGGCTTCAAGAAGAAGGCCACTTTCAGGTTCATAGGAACACTTTCATTTTTATTTACAAGCTTTATATATATACACTCAAGAGCCAAAACATTATGACAACCTGTCAATAACGAGTTGGCCCACCTTTGGCGCGCAACACAGCTTTAACCCGCCTTGGCATGGATGCCACAAGTCCTTGGTAGATGGCCGGAGACAGATTGTACCAGATGTTTAAGCAACGGACACGCAAATCCGAGATATTGCGAATTGGTGGTCTTTTTGAACTCTGAGCTGCCGTCCCAGGACATCCCAAATGTGTTCTATCGGATTGATATCCAGTGAGATAGGCGGCCAGGACATTAACTGGAATTCAGCATCATGTTCCTGGAACCACTCCAACACAATTTTAGCCTTGTGACAAGGGGCGTTGTCCTGTTGGAACATTCCATTTCCAGCTGGAAAAACATAGGCCATGTAAGGGTGCAACTGGTCCGCAATGATGTTCAGATACCCTGTAGCATTCACGGTCTGCTCTACCACAACCACGGGTCCCAGAGACGCCCAAGAGAACGTCCCTCAAAGCATAATACCGCCACCACCGGCCTGTGTATGACCTACTGTACATTGAGGGAGCAACTGTTCGCCTGGAAGACGGCGTAGCCTGACACGGCCATCGGCGTGATGAATGGCAAACCGTGATTCATCTGACCAGGCAACTCTCTCCCCACTGATCCATGGACCAGTCACGATGATCCCGGGCCCAGCGCAGGCGCAGTTGGCGATGACGCTTGGTCAACAAAGGCACACGAGTGGGACGTTTGCTGCGTAGCCCCATATCCAACAGTGTCCGCTGAACAGTGGGCTCCGATACTATTCTACTTGGCCCTGCATTGTATTGGGCTGTCAGCTGAGCCACTGTCTGGCTCGGTTTTGCTTCACCATGCGAGACAGTCTCCGACGACTTTTTCTTTGGTAGCGTGTGGACGTCCAACACCATGTCGTCTACTGCTGGTTTCACCGTCATTCATCCACTTTGCATAAGTACTAACAACTGTAGATCGCGAACAACCCACGAGTCGTGCAGCTTCGGAAATACTTGTTCCGAGCCTTCGAGCCATTACAATCTGCCCTCTATCAAAGTCGCTTAGATCCGCAGCCTTTCCCATCAAACACAGAAGTAAGTGAAAGAATGATTCTTCAGACTCTCCAGCAGCAGTTAAATACCACTTCCACGTCATCTAGGCGAGTTCATTGCAAAATGTAGGGGGTGGTCATAATGTTTTGGCTCTTGAGTGTATATATATAATGCTTGTAAATAAAAATAATATATAAATATATGAATAAAAAAATAAAGAATTAAATTTGATTCGCAAGTGCAGTTCACTCCAAAGTCGGAGATTTTCAGAGTTCTCTAGTCTACGAAGAATCTATTTCACCAGGTTTGTGGCAGACCTTAATTATCATACAGCTTGATACATGATACCACAAGGGATTCACTTTGAAAATAGACGAAAACTCCTGTCTGTTTAGTCATTTTTATTGACTAGTTTAGTCACTTTTATTGAAAACGACTACACTTTTTATTGACTCGCCGCAGAACTCTCTCTTTTCTTCTCTAAAAGCATCCCTTAAGGAAATCCATCAAGAGAGGCAGTCAGCTTCCCTCACTTGTCATTACAGCCAACACTTCCTCAGATATCACAAATCACGATGCAACAACTCACTCACTGAATATCTGCGATCAGATTTGGTGGCAGGTTTATTCTCATTAGTACAAAACGCGAATCGCATATATTATAACTATCCACAACACTGCTTGTCTGCTGTCAAATTTGAGTCATAGCTTCTTATTATGTACTTGTTAAAGAATATATTTTCCCCTCTCGGAACGGAAGGTCTCTTCCCGTGGGAAAAATGCTACAATGTATTCATTTTTTTTTTTTTAACTTTGCTTTTTGGATTCGTTGATTTGCTTTATATATAGTAATTTAATGTATGACTTTAATTATAAATTATTTAACTATTTTTTTTATTGCGGATGTTCTGAAAACCAGTAAATGCTTTGGGAATGACTTAAACTTGTAATCATAAGAGTTCATACGTAATGCGAAATGTATAAAATTGTCATCGTGCTACGGCCAATGAAAAATTATTAGTGAACTTATTATATTTCTCTATCAAAAGGAATCAGAGTTTTCAGCTAAAAAACATCCACTTAATCTACTTTAAAATAGAGTAGTGTGTGATCACACGCATACAAAAAAATATGAAGGTGTGTCTTGTCCGTCTGCCAGTTAGAATAAATCGAATAATTCAAGCGGTATTGTTTTGCAAGACCGAAAAGCTTTCATTATATCAGCTTTTGCCCGACTCGTGCCTCAGTGGCAACGTGTGCGCAGCATTGGCTGCGACGTTGTTGTAAACATTGTTTCAAACAACGAGGCTCGATGGCGAGGTGTGAGGTAGTTCCCTAAAAAGTCCTCCGAAAGGCACTGCCCACCTTTTCAGTGACATGGAACTAAATCAGGCTTTTATACGAGGGCTCCAGCACAACAGAAGATGCCCTTTCTCTCCCTCTATGAGTAGATACTGATACAGGATACTGAGGATTAGACACTTAGAAAATTATGTATGGATATTTTCGAAATAAAAGTGTTTTTCTAAATACTCATCAATATGGAAAACTAGTTATGCAAATAAGTAATAACTGATATTCTATTTTTATAATTAAATACTCAACCCAAGGTTAACCCTATTAAGAAATAGAAATTATTAAAAATTATTAATCGCCGTTACTGTTACGGAAATGCAAAGCAACTTCTTTATGCAGGCAATTTATCAATGGATTTTACTAAAAACTGTACAATAGGCCAGCATCTTCAACTCAAAATTATTAATAATTCTTAATTACTAATTTGCTTATTAATCATGGCGCTGTCCTTAAAGGAGAGGTGTTTCATTATCGAATATTATTTTAAAACTTTCTATTACGCTTTGGTACGTATTGAGTTTAAAAAGAAATTACAGCGAAAATAAGTTATTCACGATAAAAATGTTTCGAAATGCAAAAGGAAACCGATGCCGCAGTGGACAGGCGTCAAAGTATTAAGAATTTGAAGTGATTAAAAAAGATTGCTAAAAGTTCTTATAGAATATTTACTCTAATCTTTCATAAAATTATTGAAAAGTTCCATCGGGCCAAGTAGAAGTTTCCTACAAAAAACATTTCAAATGCATTGTGAAGAAGCTGAAATTTCATGTGACAAAATAAGAGTTCCTCAAAGATAAAAAAAAAAAAAAAAAAAAAAAAGAAACTAGGTTTACTACTGCTATCAATTTAAAAACATATTTAGATGGTGAAGAAATTTTTGATAGGACTTTTACAGTCATGATCCATGTGTAGTCAAATCAATTTTTACCCAAAACACATTCATGTAGTAAAATAAAAATTTCATCATAAGATAATATATATGGAAATATTAATAATTGGATTTAATTTAACAATTAAAGAAAAAGAAATGTAACAAATGATATATAATGAAAACTGTGATCATAATAAAATTTAATAATAATTGTATTAATAATTTTTTTTAAATTTAATTTAATAATGTAATAATATTTCAGAAACATAATAAAATTTTTATCTCACATAGTATAATATAACATTGCTATGAGTATTAATTAATCTAGTATTAGTATTTTTTAATCTAGTATTCACAGGAATTTTTATCACATATTTTTTTTTTTAGTTAATAATAAAACTGAATTCGAAATAATTATGAAATATAAGAGGAATCACTTTATAAATAAAAAAATTCAAGTAAGAAATATATGAGCGAAATAGTTAAAAAGGCAATATATAATAAACATGCATTAAAAAGTTAGTGATGAAATAGTTATTTAGAATATTTCATTATGCTTTTCAGGAAATTGGTGTAAACCAAACTCCGTTTCATCTAACAAAAATGTAAAATACTAGTAAGATTAGAGTGAAATTCCAAAACAAAATTTCCATGCGTTATACAATCTCACCGCAATTCATCATTTCATATGTTTGTATAATTTTTGAAGTCCCACTTACAAAAACAAAAAATTTAATCTAGTATTCACAGAAATTTTTAATTTGTTTAATTAATAAGAAAACTGAATTCGAGATAATTATAAAATATAAGATGAATCCTTTTATAAATAAACGAAATTGTAAATAGGAAATATATGAGAGAAATATTTTAAAAACATAAGCAATAAATAATAAAAATACATTTAAAAAATTATTGATGAAAAAATCATTTTGAATATTCGTTACTCGTTGCAGGAAATTGGTATAAGTAAAAAATAAGTTTCATCATGATAAAAAAATTTGTCTACGTGCAAGAACTTCTGCAAATGAAGGAATGATGCGATGAAGCATGTCAACAAAACTATCAAAAGGACATAATGGACAATTTGTGGTGGTCGGTCCTCTAAAAGTCCCCCATCAAAGAAAATCAGCTCCCACTGCATATGTCCCACCGACACTCGTCTCTCAAAAAGGAAACGGCGCCCTAGAAAAAAAAATATAAAAATGCTGCACATGATCACCGGCTAATTGTTTAATCGTTTTGTTATTGTAACTTCGTTAATGAAGATAGCAGTTCGAATCATTCCGAGGATTCATTTTTGTTCGAAAAAAATTCTCAGAACGATTCATATGAAAGAAGCTTTGTATATACTTATACGTCCTGTTTTTGGTATACATAATATATATATATATAGTAGAGAACGTATACTTTTAAAAAACACATAGAGTAGTGCTTATTTTCGAAATATCTGATGATAAAATAACTATAAATTACGTTAATGAAGAGATATATTAGATAAAACCTAAGGTAACGTTACAAATTCTGTGTCAGACTGTGAGAAACGAATTATATATGAAAAATATGGCTCAAATTGATATGCAAGAACTTCTGCAAGTAAAGACGCATGGCACTTCTTTGACACATGATTGTTGGCTAATTGTTTAATCGTTTTGTTTCTGAAACTTCGTATTGAAGATAAGCGATTCGAATCATTCATGGTTCGTTTCGTTCAAATAAATTTTCCGAATGATTCATATGAAAGAAAACGCTGTATATTCTTATACATCCTATTGTCTTTGGTATACATAACATATGTATTTTACAACTTATCTGTATTTTTGGTTTACGAGTAGTTGGCATTGACCATAGTAGAGACGTATGGTTTTAAAACATATAGAGTAGTGCTTTTTTTTTTCGAAATATCTGATGATAAAATAACTATGAATTACATTAATGAAGAGATATACACTCGATGAACACGTGATTAGATAAACCTATGGAGAACGCTACAACTTGTATCAGAGAGTGAGAAACGAATTATATATGGAAATATGGCACAAATTGATGTGCAAGAAATTCTGCAAGTGAAGATACATGGAACTTTTTTGACCCATGACTGCTGGCTAATTGTTTAATCGTTTTGTTATTGTAACTTCGTAATAAAAGATAAGCAGTTCGAATCATTCAACTGATTCATTTCTGTTCAATAAATTTCCAGAATGATTCAAATCAAAGAAGCTTTGTATATTCTTATACACCCTGATGCCTTTGGTATACATAACATATATATTGTACAAGCTTGGTTTTACTTATCTGTATTAGTTCGTATTGGATCATAGTAGAAACGTATGGTTTTAAAACATAATAGAGTAGTGTTTATTTTAGAAATATCTGATGATAAAATACCCATGAAATGCATTAATGAAGAGGTATACACTCGGATATTACAGATATTATTCGGCAAATTATTTAAATATTAGTATTGTATATAATTCTGTCCTAAAATAAAAACGTAGCTTATAGAATTTTTTAAAAACTTGCCATTGTAATTGTAACATTTAAAAAAAAATTAACATTCTAAAAGTTGAATTTTTAATCTAGATGCATTCAATTTACTTTTTATAATTCTGCTGAAGAAAAATTAGTTAATATATATATATATATATATATATATCAATGTAGTAAATGTACAAATTTCTATAACACACATTTTTATTTCTGCAAAAACAAGCAGATGATTTGTATTCAAAAACTATTTATTTTTCTTAGACTTAATATGGTAAAAAAAAAAAAAATAATTTTTAATTATGTAAAAAATTTTAAAATTGATTTAAATATGTTATATAACCCATGTCTGTAATTAAATTTTGTGGTAATAATGCAGGTGTAAATATAGGGAGCGTATTGTCCAACCTATGCTCAAGTATTCAACCCAACTTCACCCAGTTAAAATCTGGTTGGCCATCCTGCACATTACAAGTCTAAATTATATATTTCTGCAATGAAATATGCATAATCAAATGGAGAAAAAAGAGATAATATGCTGTGAAGAATGAAATGATTTTATTTAAGATAACAGAATAAATAGGTAACATTGTCATGTAAATTAAAATGAATATAATTTATTTTTGAAAATAATGATTAAATTAATTGTTAAAAACTTTTGTGGTCGAGAGGGCCTAAAGACTCCTATTAGAATGTTTACGATTCAATTGAATCGTAAATCAGTTTAGAATCTGTAGTTTTGAATCTGTATAAAAATCGCAATATTAGGAGGTCGATTTATCGATTTCAAAGATTTGGGCAACCTCCAGTCCTACGATTGCCATCAACAAAAGGGCAATTGAGAATGAAAACAATTGGCGTCAAAATTAAAGATCGCCTTGTGTTATTTTAATATCTGCTAATGAGGATGTAATTTGTGGTAAATCGTTGTCCATTGTTCTGCTCTGGAGAATGAAATCAGAATGATGCGAATTAAAGTGCATAGAAGATGTTTGAGTTATCAATCACGTTCAAGCCGCAAAACATAAATGGACGTTAATCTCAGAATTATGTTTGAAATTAGGGATGGCATCTGAGTAATTCACGATCTTATTCAGTCTCTTGCAAAATTGTGAGGGCATGATATGGATAAAGTGAAACAAACCCCTCGTTGGTGTACCCAACTTAAAGATTAATTTGCCATATACTTGCTTTTTAATGAAGAAGGGCCAAAAGGCTGAAAAAGGGCCAAAGCCTTCATAAGCATCATTCGTTCATCGCTCTAATTCTCTAATCTCATAAAAGCTTATATAACTTTATTATAAGAGAGAGTATTTATCGCACCCCAACACACAAACACGGGCCTTCTAGAGTGTATTAAATCTAATACAAAAATGTACCAAAAGATATGTGATTTTAAAATACCCCAAATACAAAAATAATATATTGCATTGTATAATCAGAAATTTTAAGCAAGATTTCAAAATTTCAAATAATAAAAAACTTCTGATATCGCAACTGATGTTCATACAAAAAGAAGTAAAATTTAAAATTAAAAGATGTAATCTGTTTAATTTGTAGTAGATATTGAGTAATAAATTTTTCTTAAATCACAAGGAAAATAAACGAAAGCTAAACCATATCCGAAGAAACTTATTTTTCTGTCTGATTGATTATTGTTATATGTGTATAAACTTACATCATTGGCAATTCTTAAAAAGTATGTTAATGTGTTCTTGAAAAACAAAATGAAAGCAATTTCAATTAAATGCATGTCTTTTATTCAAATAGTTCAAACATAAAATAGTTCCTCTTGTCAATGTAAATCGTCATTGAAAAGGGCCAATTGAAGTTCAGTCTCTGAAAATGAAAAAAAGTTAATCAAAGGGCACAATAAATACACAAATATTAGATATTTTAATCAGAAATTAAAGATATTAAAAACCATCGAAAAATTTATTCTATTTATTTTAAAAGTATGTTATTTATTTACTAAGGGAGTTTTTATGACATTTGTATTAAATATCGAAATGAATATCTGAATTTGTCAGCACACGGAGCAATTTTAATTATCATAGTGCTTTTATTTAAAAAGCTTTGAAAATTCATATGATATTGCATAAAATACGTACCTTACTAAATGTTTTACTTTCATAGAATTTTTAATCATATGACAACTGAACATAAAGAAGTACGATTCATTAAATAAGTGATTAAATATTGTGGCATATGCTAAGCTGATACAAATAATTTAGTGCTTTTTTGAGCTGTCTTATTTTAATATTGTTTAGTAGAATATAAGCGTAAAATATGCATTATGTTAAGCTTTATATTTAGTAATAAGTAAAGTGTTTAGTAAATAAAAAATAGCCTAGTTGTTAAGCATTGAAAAAAGTGGGAATGATGGCCGAGTGACTAGAACGATTTGAGACAGTTTTCTTTAAAGATTACGACCAGCTGGTGCGGCCGGTGTGACTCAAACTAACAACAGCGTTCTCGTTACGTTTGACCACGTCCTCATCTCGGTTAGGGATCTGGTGAGTTATGTGCATTTCTGCAGGTAAAAGCAACAAACAGATTTAATTCTGATCTTCTAAGATGGGTAACCACCATGTGTATTGACCATGGTGAATCGTTATTGTCGAAATATTGAACAAGATAAAACGGATCATTCATTTTGAAATTTAAACACTTTAAGTTAATATGAAATCACTTTTTAATAATTCTCTGTTAAAAGAGAAAACAAAAAGTAGTACAGAAATAGAATGTTAAATGCAACAAATGAAATTTTTTACAATATCCTCATAAATAATGCATGAAAATAAGAAGTCGAACTTCAGAAGATTATGAAGAAATGTGTTGAATGCTTGCTTCCATAAACGTGATCGTTATAGGACATTTTCACGTTGGTATTTGAATAGAAGTGTCACATTGCCTGAATGCAGATTCTGTTTACCTATGGTGGAAATATTTCATGGAATATTGCAATGATTCTATACAAGTATACATTAGGGGGAACTTGGCTACCAAGAAATACACATGGAGGACAACAGTATTTCACCATAAATGTGCAGGTTTTCATTATCAGTGACTTTTTAATTGATATTGCTTACTACCTCATTATATATAGCATTTTAGAACAGTTCCATCAAACTGAATGAATGATCTTCCTATACTTCCACGGTACATTTCAGCAGTAATGTGCGGGACTACCTCGATCTATGTCTGATTCACAAAAGCGTGCAAATCACAGGCTCATTAATAAATATTTTTTTCTTTTTAGGGATGCATGAAGAAGCTGATATACGACACACCATTAATAATACACATCAACCTCTTCTTTGAAGTTGCGACACTTATGCATGAGAAATTAGTCCAATTTGAATGAATCCATCAATAGATGTGTTTACAAAGAAAAGTTTCTTTCTTCCAGCAGAACAATTTGGATTTCAACCAAGACAGCCACTAATTACTCAGTCTGCAATATAATAACTGAAGTCCTCAACAATAAATTAATTACTGAAGGTGTCTTCCTAGACGTGCAAAAAAAAAGCATTCCACAGATTATGGCACAGTGGATTCGTTTGCAAAATAATAAAATCGTTAACTCTAATACACTGGTACTACATGCATCAACGTTTCGAAATATGCATGGTGGCGGAGTTTTTGGAAGGAGTTTTGAACTTCGTTTATGATGCGACAATGGTGTTTATTTCTTTATATGCAACGCTATGTTTGTTTTTGTTAATAAAGTCATGTTAATAGAACAATAGATATGAAGTCGATTGTGGTCATTCCATTCATGTTACGAACGACTCATCATTTCTTTGCATATCAATCACATTGTTGTAGCACCGCACAATTTTATTTTTGGACACCACTTCCTGTGTGAAAATTGTTCGTCATTGTCTGATAAATCAGAACGTAAAGTTTAGAAATAATCTTTTGGAAAATCTCTATAGATATTGAAAAATATCTGAATAGAAAGTTCAAACAGGGGGTATGTATTTTGGCTGCACACTAAGTGAAAACATTTTATACAATTCATAATCTGCTGAAATTTTTGTGTTATTCATTTTCATTGAACAACATAAAATAACATTTGGTAATTTTAAACTTATTTAATTTTTCATTTACCAAAAATATCTAAATATCAACCATTCAGGAATCATAAGATTAGGGAATGATCAGGAATGATAAGATTTTGGATTTTTAGATGACTACTCATTGATAAATATAAAAGTGTCAGCTACAAATTATTATAAAATAAATTATTGAATTACTAATTATGAAATAAGAACTAAGTGAGCTTTCAGGTAATCAAAATTACCATTAATATTGACTGAAGTTCATAATCTCTGTGATTTTTTTTTTTTTTCCAGGTTAAACTTCATTCTCCATGGTGAGGGGTGGCCAGCGGGCTTTTCACTGTCACATTAAAAGTAAGCAGCGGATAATCCTCGGGGCAGCAGGGGTAGTACTTGGACTGTCTGTTTGACTTTACATTCACCAGAGTCCAATCAGGATTGAGTCATCAAAATTGCTGATATCCACCTGGCCGAAATATGCAAAAAGAAAATTCATATTAATAAATAAACTAAATTCTTATTTGTGTAGTATATACTTACATTAATATACTACCAGCAGTACAAAGTAATAAATATTTGTATGAAATATAAGCATAAAGATAGACAATATTAATGGTCCCAGTGGGAGTCCGGTTAGAATAGTCCCACTCTACCCCATGCATGTCGTAAAAAGACGACTAAAATTGGTACCCCAGTGCCGGTTGTGGTAAAGTCAGATTTCTCCCTTTCAGTGTCCCGTGTCTTTGCGCAGCTAAGTCAAGGACAAAAAGAAGCTGCATATTCCCTTCATTATGATCACGGGTTCATTGACTTGGTCTAGACGTTGTTGTCGACCATGTAGGATAAGAAACAACTTCAAATACCAAATATTTAATGACTAGTATGGAGGAATGAAAGTCGTGATGCCATAGTTGCATTTGTATGCACGCATGGAGGAACAACCTAACTCTAACTGCAGCAGTGGTTGAGTATTTCATCGCCCGTTGTCACGCTGGTACAGTACTTGAATTATAGTATAGATACGTTCAAGTATATACGTTTGAGTATACATTCAAGTTGAGTGCCTAGTTCATTATACAAAGTATTGAAATATCGATAGTTGCCATCCAGAATCTGTTCAGATTTCTGCCAAGCAGTATAATATGAGCGAAGATATTGATTTCTATGTGTTTATGTAACTCCAAAGTTCTAAAGAGTTTATGGATTAGAGTTTTCCTAACTGTCTTCCGAGTTAATATTGCATTTTTAATTATTAAGAATAGGTTCCAATTCTTTTAAAAAATTGCAAAAATATGTCCAGAAAAAAATAAAATTTTTGAATTTGTTTTTGCTATGATTTTAAGTGTCATTTTTAATTCATTTTGTAAGGGAATAGACACTTCAAGTTTTTTTATTGGAAGAATTCGTAAAAAAAACTAACCTCCGGACGGGCGAGTTGGATATCGAGGAGTTCTCCACTGTAAGTCCAGGAACCAATGAGGATCGGGCATTCAACGTGGCTTTTCTTCTGTCTTTTCAGCATTGGGCATCGGCTTTGATTGTGAAGAATGGAACCCACAGTACACTACCATTGTGGTATAAAAGTACACGATTGTTTGCGGTCGGGAACAAGGCTTTGTCAGGGGTACTGAAATGCAAAAACAAAAACATATATATTAAGGTATTTTATAACACAAAATCCGTCTTCACAAAAATTTATTTTATCATCATTACTATAGACAAGAAAACAATTAGCACTTTATAAAAAGTACCTTTTTAAATAGCTTTTATTTATGCTAAAGCACAAATACAAATTTGAAAGCAAAACTGCAAAGGCTTTCGAGAACTAAAAAAGAGGGAACAAACTTTATAAAGCTTGAAACTTCAAAAGAGTATCATGAATTAAAGCCTTCGAAACTTATCAAACATACTCCATCAATAGGTGTCGCTACAGAACTATCAATAACTCATTCATCATCATCATAATATGATGCTTCGAATGTAGTATTTATTCTAAAATTTTATGAATTTATATAATGTAATGTAAGACCTAAAGCAATTGACTATTCATGGTGATAATTTGAAGTAATAACCTAAATGTTCTTCAATTTCTTTTAAATCTAAGATATGTCGAATTTAAAATCATTTTTTTTTTTTACTATTTAGAAGATTTCTGCCTGGGTAAATATTCTACGATTCAATTACACTCTATAAGTAATGTCAATTATTGATCTGAATTCGCAATCATTGATTTGAATGCTGTTTTCAAATAGTGTGCATCATTAATATCGCAAAGACAAAATGAAATTAAAACTTCGTTGGCTGCTTGTTAACGTGTAATAATCTATATAAACTTTTCTTATTTACCATTTTCAATGAAATATTTGTGATATAAATGATAGCAAATTGTCCACTTACGCTGAATAGACAGCCAAATCCGGTTTCCATACCTCCTGATGCGGCAGATTGATAAAGGAGATGTTGCCAAATTCCCCTGATGGATTCCATTTCAACATATCGTCATTCCATCTCTGTAAAAGGAAGTATATTATATTTTAACAGGTATCATAAATTCATTCAAAATGTAACTCCAGTTAAAAAAAAAATTTTTTTTTTTTTAATGTAGGAGAATGTCAGTATCTGCATCATGAAACTAAGAAATTGTTTGAAATTTTAATATGGGAATATCTCTTCGTAAAAGTATTTCACGCAAAAGAAGATGTTTCCTGATAGTCTTCTTAAATCTTTAAAATTTAGTACGTATGTGTTTTGATATTTGTAATTATACTGTCATAATCATTTTGGATTTTAATTCTCTTATATGTTTTAAGAACACAAGATTTCATATATATTAGAAGAAATAAATATTGAACAAAATTTGCTATTCGTGTTGTTGTTGTTGTGACTAATCCTGTGCTCCCAGTGCAAGTGAGACGGAAATCCTACTCCTGGATGGAAGGAAAGGGACCTGTTCTGTTGCTATGGAGCACCCGCAGATAGAAGTCTGACATGGCTCCGTGTCGCTGAAGAAGGAAGAAAGAGCATTCCAGGAAGAACCCTGCATTGGCGTATAGTATGGGAGATTGTCAATATTAACTTTTAATTACTTTCATTTTTTGTTAATTTGGAGTTGTTTATTTTTATTTTCTTGATTGTTCTTTCTTGTGTGGCAACATTTCAATTGTGTACATTAAAAAGGATACGTACTTGTTGATAATTATCTTTTATTTTTTAATTGAAATACATTAATAGATTCCATATTACTTCTTCATAAAAATTGTCTAATTAATTGTGCATAAAAACCCCAAAGCCGTACTCTGGTCTTAATCTGAGAAAATATCTCTTGGGAACTGATTTTCAATGAGAGTTAGGAGGAAAGTTGCGGGATAGTGGATGAACAAAAGGAATGAAAGAATTGTGTAGATGTTTATTAAAGCAGGACGATGTTGCAACGTTAATTTATGAACAATTGGGCTATAGTTACTGAAGTCGACTATAAAGTTTAATATCATTGCAACTCATTGATGTTTCTGGCACAGGTGTAGTCAATGGTAGTGTTCCCAAGGATAGTAGGTTCAATGGTGGCAATGGATTCACATCGAACAATGGACCTGCAATCACGTGTAACTTTTTGTATCTGTATATGACTTTTTGCTTTTGTCTTGAATTCCTCTACCTTCTGTAATACGTTCCTCGAAATTTGCTTCCATCTTCGTTACATCCGAGTCGAAATTATAACATTTCACCACAGATTTCATTTATTTTTGATTTCACACTTATAAATTTGATTTCGTAGTGCCATTTATTGCTAAGTTATATCTCGCTCAACCTTTCAAATGAGCCCTTGACCACCCATAACATGTATGGATCCCGAGATATAACGGGAAATTGAGCTCACTTCGCCGGATTCCAGGCCAACTCCCTCCTTCTGTCTCACACTTCACTCGACCAACGTATCCTCCTCCCATCTCTTACCGGAATCTTTCAACCTTCCTGTAAATGGTAGTATATTTAGAGTTTCGTGTAGTTTTGAAGTTATTTCGCAGTGGATATGAGGACATAACGCTCAAGTCCTGAATCGGCGACCCATACAAGCAGGTTTTATAGATAGATCTAGAATAATCGTTCATCAAAAAGAGGAAGGCATTTTATTTGACGATATGTATTGCATTTATTATTTCTCAAACAAGTTCAGAATAAATATTTATTTGAACGTTTATAGAATATTAAGCTGAATAAGAACGCGAATGTTTATATTATGCTATAAGAAAGAATTAATGTAATTCAAAAATTATACTTTAGAACAATTAATTACTTACCATCATCATGTAAGTATCCATAACTAACACTTGTTCTTTTCTGTCCTATAAACAATAAAAAAATTAATTTCACGTTTCACTTTTTTTTTTTTGCAACAAATTTTAAATAAAATAAAAATGTATTGTGTAAAATTATCTAAGGAATTCGTGATCTTATGATCATAATTTTATTTTAAACTAATAATTAAATTAAAGAAATGAGTCTCTTATTGAAAAGTTTAAATTTCGAATTTGAGAGGAACAATTTTTAAACTTATTAATATGCAACATAGCCTCATATAGGAGGATTTGCATAAATCTGTAATGCTTTTCAATTTGTCATACTATGATGAATGGCCATTAGTCAGAAATGGAGGATGAGTTTACATGGAAGGTTATATTATAATAACAATTTCTGATTTTTATGTAATCAAGGACAACAAATACCTGTTAAAGGATTAAAATCTACACTTACATAATTTATTTAAATCTTAAATATTTTTCTTTTGGAGACTAGATATTTTTGAATATTTGTGAAAGGTAGGCTTTATGCTTTGCATATTTATGTAGAAATTGAATATAGAATATTTTAAAAACAATTTTATAAGTATATGCAATTCATAATCTATAGCCTGTTAAAAGGGCAATTTTTAATTTGATAAATAGCTATTATACTCCTCTATTAATCAGAAGGAATTTTAACCCATTTAAAATTAATTGCAGACAAATTTGTACAACCTTTGTTTTGTAGCTTATCATAGGCAATAGCAGTACAGTAACGTTTTCGGCGACTATCTATACTATTGGCGAGAAGGGAAAGAATCCTGACATAAAATTTTCAATACAAATGCTTCATTTTTTAAAACTCTAAATAATTAATTTAATCATTTATTGTTTTTTTCAGTCATTAAATAAAGTTAATTTAGATATTTTTCACATTTTAAGTGAATTATGCTTATTATGTTAATTACACTTATTAATATGCATAAAATTTATCAAATACACATAAAATTTATCAATGCAATCTGAACCAATAATTGCTTCTTAATTTTTTGTATGTAATAATTTATCTGTGGGTATTTGCTTATGTTCGATTACTAAAAATGCATAATAAGAAATTATATATATATAGTATGTCCAAGAAATATCTGACAGAAAATTTTTAAAGCTGTTTTTCCTGTAATAAGACCTATGAACGAATATTGAAGGCAACATCTCCAGTTTTTATTGACACTGTAACTTATTTTACTGATTTTACTGACCAGTAATGTTATTGACTTTATTCATACAGAACTTTATTCATTCATTTTGAACTTTATTCATACAGTCCAGACACACACATATATATCATCATCATAATTGGTTCGACAGCCCGTTGTGGGCCTTGGCCTTCTTTAAAAGATCCAGCCAGTCTGTTGTCCTCTTGGCCGTGGACCTTCAGTTTTTTTATCCTAATGATATTAAAATCAGAGTCTAAACAGTCGACCCATCTCTTTTTGGTCTTCCCTTAACTGTTGTCCAAATGGAGTTTCATTGAAAACTTTCAAAGCAGCTCTATCACTTTCCATTCCATATATATATATATATATATATATATATATATATATATATATATATATATATATATATATATATATATATATATATATATATATATATATTTATATATATATATATATGTACTGTATGACAGTAATGAAAAGGACTGGAGATGTTGGTGTCAAGATTCGTTCTCAGGTCTTAGCACAGGAAAACAACATCAAATTTTTTGTGTAAGATATTTCTTGGACAATTGCAATGACACTAGAAAGGAAGATACTCACCAATTCCTTGATTTTGATCGCTGTGAGAGCGACCGATACAGTAATGTTATTTTTTGATTGGCCGCAGGCCTGACGAGCTTGTCATAATCTTCAAACAGGTAGCGCCTCAAGTCCCTTTCTGTGTAAGTCCTTCCTGTCAACGAAAGACATTTTTTTTTAATTTAACAATGAAATCAGATGTGCCTGAACTTTTAAAGTACATACCTTTTATTTATTTTTTGGAGGTAATTAACTAAATTCCGTGATGTTACGTAATTCTCATTAATTTAGTGAAATCGGAAGGTTTTAATCAATATTCATTCAAAACTTTCTGTCTATAAATACATGAAAAAAAAATTAGGAGAAAAGAACTGTGATATTCGCTATAATTGTTCTGTTACTTTGTGTTAAAAACAAATAATAATCACCTAAATTAAATATGAATTTAAAAACAAGGAAATGCATTCCCCCTATATATTAAATACACAACCTATAAAAATTATTTAAACATATATCATATCCTTTAGAAAATTTGTTTATTATCAAAATTAAAATTAAATGAAAAAAGGATAAAAGAATGTTGGAACAGAGGATACTGTTATTGGAACGACAATACATTTTAAATTTATTTCTTGGCTGTTTTTACTTTTATTTATTCAGCAGGTGAAACTAACAATTGAATTAACATATTAACTAACAGTATCACTGTAAGGTATGTACTAACTCTCAGTAATTGAAACTGTCTTGCCAATGCCACCGATTAATTCTCTGTATTAATGTATTAAAATGTAATAGTTCAACATAGAGATATATGGTAAATATCCCTCTATAAATATTATACATTAAAATATACAAGTTTAAAGACCATAGATAAAAATATATATGATTTTAAAGATCATATATTAAAATAATGGATTTTAGAAATCATAGATAAATATTTTTGATGTTTGAAGTGATAAATATCTATTGCTAATAGAGGATATTTCAATAGATAAATGTTTCTTATTTATAAACCTAATCAATCCTTGTTTACCTATAGTTTTTTTAAATTTTAAAATGAATTCTGCCAACAAAGAAAAGTAAAATTCATGCAATTATTTTGAAATATTAGTTTATCTTTAAATAGTAGAAAAGATATCACAAAAACATGCAATAATGAAGTAAAATTATTTAAAATATTAAATAAACTTAGCATTAACTTCAGTAAATTGAGCCTTATACTAATGAGATTGCAATCAAACTTTTTAAATGTTTATAGTATATAAACAATCCCTCAGAACAACTGAGAAACAAGATATAAAACAGTGAAGTAACTTGGATAAAATGGAAAATCATGAGAATAATTTACTGTTATTCCTACTATTTTCTGATTGTTGACCTATACTCCGATGTTTTGGCCTATACTCCGATAGTTTGGTCTACATTCAAAAACAAATTTTGAGCAAGTTTTTTTACTTTTTAACATCTAATCAATTAATTTTTCATAAAATAATCTAATTTTAATTTATTAGTTTCTAGAACATTTTACACAATCAGAGCAAACAAAATCGTTGACAGTTACAAAAGTATCCTAACACAAAGATTGCTGAAGACATGCCCTAAACATGTACACTCTTCTGCAAAAAAAAAGCACCCTAAACATGTACTAAATACTATTATCTTAAAATTTTGCATGCATTTTTTTGTTGCATATGATAAAATTTTCATGGCCAGTGAATGTTAACTTACTGCATAGTGCGTCATCCGAAGCAAAACTAGAATATTGAAAATTACATATGGATACACATGTGAAAAAAAAAAAAAAAGTGAAAAGACTTCGCCGTATTGAAACTGCTGTGCAAAGATGCTGGCAGCAATGCTTGCAAATTCGTTGAAGAAATGAAGATCCCACAGCGTCTCATTATGCAAGATCAGAAAATTGTACAGCAAACTTAAACTGCTCTAACGACATCATTTTACGTCGTGCAACATGATGACAGTGATATTTTCCACCATTTCAATGCGCGTGGTTGAGATAGATTATGTTTTCAGATTGGATTTAACTCCACAATATAAACAGAGTCGGCTGGAGCAGCATTGTAGCCGATCATATTGGTGGATAATCAATGAAATACTTAAAGAAAATAAAAATTTCGAAAATAATTTTTCTATTTAAAAATGATTTAAATTTCAGATAATCATAGAAATATGGACCACAGTGTTATATAAAAGTTGGCATAGTTTATATATGACTCAAAATATATTTAAATTAAATATAAACAAGACATTTTGGGAAAGTTGTACTACGATTTAAATTTTAGAAATCATCATGTCTCATGTTAATATAAAAATGGAACTAGAAGATTCTTATCGTATAAAATTCTAATAGTATTCTTATAGCTTGATTATTCTCAAAGTATATCGTATCAAATAAAATAAAAATAAATAAATGAAAATTGTTAAAAATTATGCTAACGAGATTTAAATATAACTTATATTTAACTGGTTCAATATAAGTTATATTTAAATCTCGTTAGCATAATTTTTTAATAATCTCCATAATTATCTCCAAAAAAGAAGACACCATCAATGTGTTTCATAACAAAAGAAGACAGTGCAAATTATTTGCATTTATTCACAACTGCTTAGTTTATAATTAAATTTAAATATACCGATCAAACTTTTCTTGCCAAATATGGCAAGGAACATAAAGAAAATCCTGTAAAGCATTGTATATTTATTAATGTACGAAATATAATATTTATATATATTTATTAAATATTTTATAATGTGCAAAATAAGTACAAGGTAAAGTTATGCATAGTAAATCAATAAGAAGTTATATACCTGAGGGTTTTATACGATATACGAAAATCTTCACATAGTAGAATAAAACCCAAAAGATATTCAAAGGTATTTAAAAGCTAAATATTTTAAAACAAATTGATTTAAGATATCTTACTCAAATGGAATTCAGATAAGGATGGAGATGCCAAAAGGCACACCAGCAAAGCAAATGGAAGCAACATCCTGAAATATTTCCGTTCTCGTCCTTTTTCAAGTGGTCCATTCCCAAGATGGCATCCTCTATTTATACATACTTGGATGTCCGTCGTTAAACGGGAAATAGTGCAATAGGGCAGACAGGGTTGGGCTTAATTCAATTGACATCATGCGGCGTTTCGGCCATCGTTTGAAACTTCCTCTGTTTTTCTAAATTGGCTTTCAAATGAAAGACGGCTCCACGTCAGACAAAAACTTTATTTTGTATTATGTTAATAAAGAGAGAATTGAATATCCATTAGAGCTTCTTTTGTATGGCATTGGGGAATGAAATCACAATGAGATGAAATACCCCCAAGATGAATGGTTTCACGCAACAGAAATTTCATTAATATATATAACAGCAGTAGAATATCAATATATATTATGTAATTTTTTTATTTTTATGTATTATTTTAACAAAAAAGCATAATATGATAATTTTATTAAAACACAACATAATTCGTCTTCCAAATATTACAGTTATGACTGTTATTTATGGTATTATATTATCATTCCGTAAATTACAGTTCTTTTAATTATATTGTCTTACCCGTATTTTATTAAAAATATAAAAGTCAATATATAGTTGTCCGTTAGAAACATTGAAACAATTGATTTCGATTGACCGAAAATTTTTTGCTTTTCTATAGGGTTGTCTTATTAATTCAGTAGCAATGAACTAATTAATTAATTATGTATTTCCTTTTCATTGGTTTTGTCTGAAAATAATCTCAAAGGCTAGAAATTTTCTACATAATATGCATTTTTACTATTACTAAAAATAGTAATTCAATTTATTAACACATGGCTGTATAAAATTCAATCTTTTGATGTACATAGTTGCAAAAATAATATGGAAAATTAAAAAGAGAATGCAAAAATTGCAAAACTGCTTCTACAGGTTCAAAGAAGCCAGAAAATTACTTTCAAGTAACAATATAATAAATAGGAAAATTGTCTAGCACGAGATCTAAAGGTAGCGTGTCCAGCTACCTTGAAAGATGGTAGCAAGCTGAGTTCACTAAAATCATTGCTTTCAAAAACGGGAACACTTAATTGCACACTTGACAATATTTGTGAGTGTTCCATATTGACAATAAGGATAAAAGAAGAAAATTCGGGAGGGTATTCTGAGATGCATTGACTTTCAACAAGTAATTTGTGAAATGCTCCAAAAATTGCATAATATTTTTTGTATGTATGCCTTTTTATATGTATGTTTTGTGCAAGTAATGTATCGACAAACAATGATTAGGGAATTACTTTCCAGAGTAGAGTAATTTGCATGTTGCATTCAATCAGAGACAATTTTCATCAGACTATTCTCTGTCTATTAGGGACGCTTCTATTTATGTCACATTTGCCATTGAGTCTTTCAGTTTCTAGAACATTGAATTACAACATTCACCACCATTTGGACATGTCCACTTGCATGCTACCTATACACAAATGACATTTTACATGTATACCACGAAGTCACAAATTATGAAGTTTCGTTATTTAAAACATGCTTTGCGTTTAAATGTTAACAACACCTTAATACTTAATACCTCGTCAACTTTAATGTTAAGTTTAATATGCATTTGTTATTGACAATTATGTTCACTTATTGCTGATTTTAAAATAATGCAAGAATATATTTCCCTCACATTGAAATAAATAGTATTTTTTTTTTTCATAGAAGTCAATATAATATAATGAGGTAAATATAATAGTAATTACTGTATTTTATAAAAATATATTACACTCTTTAGATACGAATATTTAACAGCAAAAGGCCTAAATTAGCCAAAGCATGAAGTGAGAACTTTTTCTATGGGTAAATATATACAATTAAGAAAAAATATATATACAATTAAAAAAATCTAAGACAAGTTCAAATGCATCTACAAAGTATGTTCCTAATTTAAATTTTACATGATTTCCGTTTTTAAATTATTTTTTTCAAAATACTTCAAAAAAAAAAGATTTACTTCAAGAAATTAAAAATAACAGTTGATAAATATTTCAAAATGTAATTAATTGCCTTAAAAATTTAAATTTTGCAGTAAAATTTGAACAAAAATTAAAAATAATGGAACAAAAAAAATCAGGATATTAAAAACATTTTTTTTTTCCATTTGAAGAAATATTGCATATCTGCATATGTTATTTATCCAATTAAAATTAAAAGAATATTTATTTTATAAACTTCAGAAATTAATTTTTCAATTATTCGTATTCTATTTTTATGTAATTATTTGAAAAAGAAAACACAGCTGTTTCATTTGTGTTCCAACGTATTTAATCAGAATACATTTTAAAATATATTTATGGTAATCATATAGATTCCGGTGTTCTAATATTTTAGTCAATAAATTCTTAATTTGCGTGAATAAGAATCTCAAAAGGCAGGTGTCCGATGAAGAAACTAGAACAGAATTCTACTATTCTTACTTTCGTTATAGCCGTTATTCATAAAGGTCGGAATTCATTAACATGTGTCCTCTTTAACTACCCTTGAAAACTTATAAAAACGCTGTTTTAAAGTTCGTCAGAATAGTGATTGGTGAACTTACTATGGTATCAGCATCGAAAATACTTGCGGAAAATTCGAATGTGCTTCATTTCCTTTCAAGTTGTATATACTTGTGACGAGTCCTAAAATCTCTTAATTTTGATGGTCCAGAGGTGAACAAGCCGTCAAATTGAACAACATTGCCATCAAAGACCAACCTAACCTTACATCAACTACCTTCATTGTGAACTGCGTACATAAAGCCAATGCAAAAAAAAGCGCATACTTCATTAAATGTGTTATTTTTAAAAGATTAACCGAAGTTCTATGTAAGTACATTTTGTTATTTTTTTCTGTGCAGCATTCTATTTTTAAGTAGAAAATTTGAACTTTCTAGGGATTGTTTTTGCTCCAATTGAATGTCTTAGGCCTAACGCAACTTGAGTGTCTTTGAAAATAAATTTTTTTAAATTTTGGCTTCGATATAAAAATGACATTATAATATTAATAAACTTTGTTATAAAAATTATAAATTAAAGAATATGAGTATTTAAATAGAGTTTACCCATCAACTTTAGTAGAGTTCAGTCTATTACCTCCAACTTGTACATTCAAAAATAAAAAATTATTCAGTTAAAGTATAATACGATTTAAATTTGGTGATTTTTAAATTTACTCCAAGGTTATTAATTAGAGTGCTTTTTTTTTTTTATCAACTATAGTTGTAAAAGTATCAATAATAAGTTTATAAATGTAAGCAAAGTGAGTGTCTTTTGAAAACAAAAATTTTATTTCTTAAATTTTGGCTACTATATGACATTATAATATTAATGAAATAAAAATTTCATTATAATATTAATAAACTTTATAATAAAAATTATAAGATTTAACAAAAATTTTGAATTCAAAAATATTAGAATTTAAATACAGTTTAATCCACAAGTTTAGTGGAGTTCAATCTGTTACCTCCAACTTGTAAATTTAGAAAAAAAAAAACTCGGTTAAAGAATACGATTTAAATTTGAGATTTTAAAATTTACGAAAAGTTTATATTTATTAAAGTGCTTTTTTGATCAACAATAGTTATAAAAGTATTAATAGTAAGTTTCTAAATGTAAGCAACTTGAGGGTCTTTGAAAATAAAAAATGTTATTTTTTAAATTTTGATACTAGAGGGCATTATAATATTAATAAAATGATAAGTTTTAATGGAAATTTTGAATTAAAGAATATTAGTATTTAAATACAGTTAACCCACAACTTTTGTAGAGTTCAATCTGTTACCTCCAACTTGTAAATTCAAAAATAAAAAATAAAAACTCGGCTAAAGTATAATGCGATTTAAATTTGAGATTTTCAAACTTACACCAAAGTTATTAGAGTGCTTTTTATCAACAATAACAGTAAAAGTATTAATAGTAAGTTTCTAAACGTAAGCAAAGTGAGTGTCTTTGAAAATAAAAATTTTATTTTTTAAATTTAGACTACTATATGACATAATATTAAAGAAATAAACATGAATTTATAATATTAATAAACTTTATAATAAAAATTAAAAATTTTAACGGAAATTTTGAATTAAAGAATATTAGATTTAACATTTAGCAAAGATTAATCTTTTACCTCCAACTTTTAAATTCAGAAATTAAAAATCTCGTTAAAATATAATACGATTTAAATTTGGAGATTTTCATATTTACGCCAAGTTTATTAATTAAAATGCTTTTTTTCAACAATAGTTGTAAAAGTATTAATAGAAATTATTTTCTAAATGTTATTTTTATGTATTAATCTTATTCTGATTTATTTTTTCATTCATTTTATTATAAATATAATTAAAATTAAAAGTTTTGTTATTTATAAAAGTACAATATGATAGCTTATTCATAAGAAGATATGGATAGGTTATTCTAAAAGACGCCAGAATGCTTTTTTTTTTTTTTTTTTTTCATTATTCTAAATGAATAGAACACGAATTTCTAAAAGAACAGATAAATTAAATTATATTTTCTATATAATCTTTTTTCAGAAAGAATTAGATTTGGAAATTTCGTGCAAACATAACAATTTAGATTTCAATTAGTTTATATTAAATTAAGTGGTGCATAGGTTAAGTACTGTGTTTTATTTTTCCAATTGTGATAGCTAAGTATTATATCTTTCATAAATTTAGTAAAGTGTTCGTAACTCATTAGTCATTACAAATTAGTAATTTAACAGCTACCATATCAGATATAAACATTCTATCTATCAAGATTTAAAATTTTTGAAGTAAAAACAAATGGAAACACTATTTTGTGTGTTTCGTATGCTAACATTTGCTACGTCCTGAAAGAGTAATATTAATTTATTTCTAATTAATAATTAATTTCTTTAATTTTTTTTAATTTGTTCTCGATTTTTCTCCATTTTTTTATCTATAAAATATATTGATATTGTTTTGAGGAAAGAGAGTCAGTTATGTCTAGGACACTTTCAAGCTCTAATAATTAGCTTATTACTTTTTAAAAATTTTCTTGATCTATTCTTATTGGTTTATTTAAATTTCTGTCACTAGCAAATCTTATTAATTTATTTAAATTCATTTCACGTGCGTTTTTATTAAATTCCTTTTACGTACTGTTTTATAAAATCTAAAAATAAAACAGGAACTGAAACTAAAAAAAAACCACTTTTGCAATTTGGTGTTGTTTTATGTATAATATACGCTTTTAGAATCATTTTTTAAATCTTTCATTTCTTTTTATTCAGCACTTGAAAATTTCTATGTTGTAAATCATAATATTGTGTATATAAATGTATGCAAGTCTGATAAATAAACATTGAAAATGTAAGCAATTTAGACGAAATCGTAAACCATCAATTTGTCCTTGTGATTTTTTTTCTAATTGTTTATGCTTGAAATATATATTACTCTTTTACGTTACTAATTGGTTTATTATTTTTAATTTTTTTTTCCGATTTAATCGTATTGGTTTATTTAAACTTCTTTTTTCATAAGCTATTCTTATAGTTTATTTAAATTTCTTTCACGTGCTTTTAAATAATTCTATAGGTTTTTTTTCTATTTAATCTGTTTTCTTTTTTGAACGATAACTGAAGAACAAAAATTTAGTGTGGCTGCATATGATTTATTGATACTTTTTTCTTTATTTATTTGCTTAAGATTGCTGCTATGGTTTTGTTTTTACATTAAATTCTAAATTTGATATTGGTCCCAGCCCATTAATTCTTTTTAAGTAATTGAATCTCCCCATTGAACTTTGATAAATTCCCTATGGTGAAAGATAAAAGTGTATTTTACAAAGCATAATTATAACAAAAAGACTAGGATAATATACTTAGCCATTCAAAATAATAATTAAAAATTTCCAAATTTAGTAATTTAAAGAATATTTTATTTAAATAATAAATTTTGAATTAATATTTGAGTTGATATTTTTTGACTAAAAATAAACAGGAACTGAAACTAAAAACCACTTTCGCAGCTTCTTGTTTCTTTTATTTTTAATTTTATGTATAATGTACACTTTTAGAATATTTTGTTTTTTTTTTTTTATAAATCTTCAATTTCCTTTTATTCAGCATTTGTGAAAATTATATGCTGTAAATTGTAATATTATGTATATAAATGTATACACATCTTATAAATAAACATTGAAAATATAAACAATTTAGACGAAATCGTAAACGATCAGTTTGTCCTTGTGGTCATCCTCTATTTTTTTTTATTCTTGAATTACATTACTCTTTATGGACGTAGAAACTGTTAGCATACGAAATATACAATATAGTATTTTCATTCTTTACATTTGAAAAAATGCAAATCTTGATAGAATGTCTGTATCTGTTAGGATATTTTTTGATGTACTGAATTTAATGCTTAATTATCTCAGGTATTTTAAAGTATTAATCATTTTAATAAATCTAAAATATTTTTTGTTGTTATAATCCTGTTATTAATAAATTAATATTAGAAACTTAAGGTGGAGAAACCAAAAACACATACATGTATACACATAATTTAATGCATACATTTAGTGTATACATATAGTGTAATTTATTGTGTACATACAATGTAATTTATTGTATACATAATTTAGTGTAATTTATTGTATACATAATTTAGTGTAATTTATTATATACATAATTTAGTGTAATTTATTATATACATAATTTAGTGTAATTTATTATATACATAATTTAGTGTATACATTTAGATGATGTGCATACACATACTAAATGTATACACATCTTATAAAGAAACATTGAAAATGTAAACAATTTAGACCAAATCTCATGTATTTTAGGTAATATGCATTTTAATAAATCTAAAAGATTTTTTTGGTTAATGTAATCTTTTTAATAAATTAATTTTAGAATCTTAAGGAGGAGGGGAAACTAAAATATGTACATGCATACAAATAATACATTTAGTTTATACATTTATAAGATGTGTATACGTTTAGTATGTGCATGCACATGTGCTACAGATCTTATAAATAAACATTGAAACTGTAAACAATTTAGACAAAATCGTAAACCATCAATTTGTCAATAATAAAATTAATATTGGAATCTTAATGGGAAAAAACTAAGGGGAAAAAAATCAAGCAATAATTTATGTATATTTTTATTTATTTTTCACTTTTATTTTTATATTCTTTATTACTAAAAAATATGTTCATTAGAGAAAACACTAGAAATGGTTTTATCTACCAGAAACGTATTTGCATACTTTATGCAATAGAATCAATGTCGAATTCATTTCCAATGTCATTGCAAATGTCAAGCGTAACAAGGAACTTAAACACGTGACACTTAATAATCCGTCCACTTCGACAATACATTCATTCGACAATTGACAAGCAACATAATAGAAAAAAAATATTCAGTTATGTAAATCCTCCAACTGTGTAAAATATATTAATAATGCAATTTATTCTAAACTGAATCTAAGCAAAGTATTTTTAAAAATCAAATATATTTAAAGTAAAATAAATTTATTTTCTTGATTTTTTTTCTTATATTCATTAGAAATTTGTAGATTGTAATTTATGTGTAAATCAACAATTTCAGAGTTGTGATACTTAATAACCATCCACTTCGATATATAAATTTTATATATAAAATTCGATACATTCATTCGACAATTGACAAGCAAAATAATAAAAATCATGTAAATCCTCCAACTATGTGAAATATATTATTAATGCAATTTATTCTAAACAAAATATTTTTTTTTTAAAGAATCAAATATCTTTAAAATAAAATATATTTATTTTTCTTATTTTCATTAGAAATTCATAGGTTGTAATTTATGTTTAAAAAAAACAATTTCAGAATTTGCTGTAGATTTTAATAATTACTGAAAGTGATAATAACAGGCTGAATTAGTTGAGAGAAACTGTCCCTCATTTGTGTTATTACATGAAAGGAATTTCAATAAGAACCCACACAATCAATCATTAAGTTAGTAGCATATTATACATATGCATTTATGCAATATACAAATATATGTTTGTTAATTTTATATATCATATTCACCTTCTTAATAGAAGACTTTATATTAGTCTCAGTTTGGGATAAAAGTAAAGTAACAAGCACTATAGTCCATCATTTCCAGTCATATAATTAGTTATAATATACTATCACATTTTTTTTTTTTTACAATATGATATAAAAAGAAATAATTTATATTTTATAGAAATCATGGGTTCTTGCAAGTAATATTTACATCTGTAGATGTGCATTTAAAAAATGTAAAAATATTTATAACCTTTAATTATTTTATTAAATGTATTACAGAAAAAATGATTCTTAATTTATAAAAAATTATAAAAATTGTATTTTCAAAAAGAGTAGATAATATATAATTTAAAAAAGAGTTGATTATGCTGTAACATATGGCTTTATTGGAAACCAATTCACTACAATAAGGATCATACACAAAGAAGGAAGAAGCAGAACAAAGCAAACATACAGTAATACAGTAATTGATAATAAGTCGGTCATACACACCACAAAAAGTCACAGGGGAGAAAGTAAATAAAGGGGGTAGACACTTTATTTTCGTCCATGAGGCTTCTGGCTTCCTAATACAATTGTAAGACTTCTCCTTGGAGCTAAACTCTCTATTCAGAGAGTAGATTATATATTAGTAGATTCATGCTCTTTTTATCTTTGGCACAGTGCGCCATTTTCTTAAAAATAAAATTATATCATCTCCTTTAACTTAATCTATCTTAATTGTCAAATGTCATATAGTTAAACTTGTTCTAGTTTATGTAACATTAGCAATACACTAAGATTATTTTTCAAACTAAAATATTCAAAATATTAAATTTCAAAAAATAGAAAAAAAATGTTGTTTATTGCAAATATAGTATTTAAACAGTATCAGTACAGAAAAAATAGCAATAACTAACTAAAAATATTTACTATCTTATTCCAGAAAATTTAAATATTCTGTCTGATCTATGATTTGAGTGGGTTTTTTTTTAAGAATTTTTTTAAAAATCTTGATTTCATTTTGAATTAATCTTTAAATTACCTTAGAATAAAAAACACTTTTGCATAAATATACTTCTGTGATCGTATATTTATAAGAATTCTCCACATTTAAAATCTAGAGTTGCTTACCAAATAAAGGTTCCTTTCATCAATTTTAAAATTTTGTTTACATATAAGTATATGTTAATTAAACATTGCTCCTTATTGTTTAGCCTTTACTTTTTGAAATAGTGAATTTATCTATCCAAACCTCACTCTGGTTCTCCTCTACATTAATTTATGTTTCAATGCATTCATGCTGTCATTCCAGGTCACATTTAAGAATCATTAGTTTAGCAATGATTTATATTTGTAATATATTTTTTTCTGAATTAATTATATCCATATTGAATACATCTATACGAATCTGTCTCAGTTTCAATGTATTCATGCTGTCATTTGGGATCATATTGAAAAAATCATTGGTTTAGCAATAATTTGTATTTATAGTATATTTTCGAAATTAATTATATCCATATTGAATATATCTATCCGAATCTCTCTCTTGTTTCATCTATATTAATATATGTTTCAATGTATTCATGCTGTCATTTGGGATCATATTTAAGAATCATTAGTTTAACAATAATTTGTAATTATAGTATATTTTTTTCTGATTTAATTATATCTATAATGAATATAACTATCCGAATCTCTGTCTAGTTTCATCTATATTAATATATGTTTCAACGCATTCATGCTATCATTGGTTTAGCAATAATTTGTGTTTATAGTATATTTTTTCAGAATCAATCTTTCATCTCAAATATATATATATAAGATGCAACTCAATAAAAACAATTATTGAGTATTCAATATAAAATGTCAGATTTTTTCTTAGTTTAGACATATTTCGATATTTAGAAATAATGTACAAAGTACATAATTTTTTACATATTTTTTCATATTTCAAACAAATGGCTTCTTCTTCTTATAAGAAATGCTTTCTAACGTCATTTTTAAATAATAAAAATTGTATTATTTAAAGTAATTAATCGTATTAATTGTATTATTCACAAGCTAAATTCCCAAATTAATAAATATACAAAAACATGCTTTTATTTAATTTTTAGGTTGATAATTTATTCAGATATAACTCCTTTAAATAATAAAAGATTATGATAAAAGTTATTTCTTTCATAATATGATTTTTTTTAATTTCTAGCATTTGAGAACAGAAAACCACAGAGGCCATGGCAGATCAAAAGCATCGTTTGACGAAGTAGTCGAAAAATTTGGAATAATTAGTCAGGAATTAAAAAAGAAATAATTAAAGCAATGGACTGGGACATGGATGATATATTTAAGCATGAAAATGCTATAAAAATTGCAGCATCTCAAAAAATGGATGATCAAGTGAAGCAGCATTTACGAGAAGAACATATGGCAGCAAGAATGTCCACTGATCCAGTTAAAAGCAAGCCGGTTTTTCTCAGTTTGTAGAAAACCTCGAAGGCAGATCCATCTATGATGAAGCCCAAGCGAAAAATAAAAATTTCTGAATCTCGTGAGAAAGTTTATTCGAAAGGAATTAAAAGAAGGCATGTTGATAATATGAAATCGAATTTTACGATTAATAACTATGCAACAGGAAGAAGTGATAGCTCAATTTCGAACACTGACAATATCTTTGACACAATGAATGTAGACATAAAACCTTTAAATGTATTTTCTAACTATATTATTGAAGAGCAAACTGGGCAGATTTTGATAGAAGATTCTTCTAGTAAGGTGTATCTTAAATCTAACGATAATAATAGATTGTTTGAAATTAGCTTGAAAAATGGAACCTTTTATTATCAAGCGGAAAGAAAACGAGTTCATGAAAGTGTTCAGAAACTAAGAACCACAGATAGACTGCTTTTTTGATAGTGATCAGACTAGTTTTTGCTTCAAATCAGCATGAAAATTGGATGGGTTTTCCAATTAATGTAACTGTTTTGGAAAACGAACCAGAGAAGATACAGAATTCGATAGCATTTCGAAATCAAACCAGAAGGAAATCCTCAGTTATACACACCAGTAGGAATTTGCATCAAGAAGACAAATTCAGAGGAACTGGTGCAACACATTTCGATCACAAATACAACATTCAAAAGTTTTCCACGAATAAATCGTCAAATTTTGAAAGAAAGCAAATAAGCTGTCTAATAATAGTGAACTTAATTTTCATTCTAATCAGTGATTCTTATAATTATAATCATCCATATTTTGGGAGTGATATTAATTTGGGACAAAGAATCAGAAAATGAGACAATGGAATACTGTAAAAGATCCACTTGAAATAAACACTAATTTAAAGCGTCCATATTTTGGGAGTGATATTAATTTGGGACAAACAAATCAGAAAAGGGAGACGATTGAATGCTGTAAAAGATCCACTTGAAATAAACACTAATTCAAAAGATGTTTAATACAGTTCCTTTTTCAGAAACTGCTGATCTGCAAACGTCTTGCAACTTTCAGCATTGGAAACTACAGCATTTGAAAAACAAATAAACATATAGTGCACCAAGATTTTAGCCGCAGTTCATCATGATTCCAAACTTCGCTGGTACACATTTCGAATCTGCACCAAAGAATACTACTAATACAGGCAGTAAGTACCCTAATTTTGAGCCTATATCGCCATCTGCGCCATTTGAGAATCAAATCGATCCGATTCAGTTAATTTCAGCCATGATTATTTTTAAAGAATATCATTTGAATAATACTGGGAATCAAAAGGTGAAATAAGAGAAGAAAGAATTGATTTTCAACAACCAAATTTGACTTTTCTCTGATTGGACGAACAGAAACAACTCAAGGAACTTCCAATCAATAATTTTTCACAATTTTCAAATACTTATGCAGACATTGAAAATAGAGCATTTTTAACTGATAACAAGTGTAGAGTAATTCCAAGTGAATATTCCAATAATCAGCTTCCATTGGAGCTGCCATTGTTTGAATATTCAAGTTCAAGTGATGATACATTTACAAGCAATGACTTACATGATATTGCTCCTCAGAACTGCCAAATAGGATTGGAAACTGGTGAAACTGAAACTCCTGATGCTTCTGGAAATTATGAACTTCATCCACATGTAAAAATATTATATGACCAGTACTTACCTGATATGATTGGTCCTTTAAAAAAGATGCGTTTGATAATATAACAATTCAAGATGATTCTGTGCCATCCCATGATGAACTTTGTAGTGATGTATCGTTTGATCCCGTCAGTTGCACTATTAAACTGAAATAGAAGTTTATTTTTTTTCTTAAAATATAATTTATCATTTTTTAGTATCATAAAGATATATTTCTAAATTTTTCAATAATATTTTTCCCAATTTTTAATTATTTCATTTTTTTTTTTTACTTAAGTCTTTTTTTCCCTTAAGTTATGTTACATAACTAATCAACAATCTTTTACAAAATATTGTTGATTAGTTTTATTGATATAGATTAATTTAAAAAAAATTATTAAGTTTAAACTTATTAATTATTGTTTATATTATTCACATATACACCTATTGAGTTCTTTAAATTTAAACTAATTTGAAAAGCAAATTTTTAAAATATACAAAAGTTAACTTCTTTAATATTATTAACATATTTTATATTTTTTTTTGTTTAATAATTTTTATTGAGGTTTTTTTTTTTTTTTTTTTTTTTTTTAATGTTCTGAAATAAAGTGGGTATTTTTAATTAAAATCTATCAAAATCTAAATTAAATCTATTAAAATTTAAATGATAATTTAAAATCAGTTTATTATTTACGAATAAAATTGTATTGCTATATATGTATAATTTTTATATGATATTGTGTGACAGAAGCATTTTTAAAATAAATTCAATTATTAATGAATAAAACATTTTACAATAAATATATGATAACAATTTTTTTGTATAGAAAGCCATTTAAAGAAATAAGAATCTAGAATGAAAGTATTATGTCATACAAATAGTTTAGTTTTCATTTTCATTAAATTGTATTATTTTTGTATACTGATAAGCAATTCTTGTTTTTTAGCTGTTGCAGTTATATTGATGTTTTATCTTTAACTGTCTATAGTAAATTCTAGAATTAGTATTGTATCTTGTCTGCAACAAATGTACTTGTGTGCGTGCAACTTGATAAATTGTCTTGTTCAAATGTCTGTTTCATTTGTAAACATTTTGTTATTGTCTATAAGGTAGCATTGTTACTTAAGGATTGATAATTAACATTAAATGGTTATTAAGAAAACAAAAGCAATAAATTTTGTTCTGTTTATTATGTGTATTAACATTGTATGCGATCTAGATTTCATTTGTATAACACATCTTAAAATAATTCATTGTTTAATTTTATCAGTAAAATTCGATTATTACTTAAAATTATTTTTTATAATTACTATCATTTTAAAGAAAATCATAATTTTGTACAAAAGTTTGATATCATTTATCATTGGTAAGATTTCATTTTCAGTAATTTAATATTAATTGCTTAACACTCAATATATAATTTCTCACTATTATATTATTTTTAAACTTAGTATTTTAATATAACATTCAAATCCCTGTTGTTGTTTTTCCATTTTTTAGTTATCAATTAACTCAAATGTATCTAAATTGTAAAAAAAAAAATGTAATTTTTGTTGTAATTGTAATTGTGGATCACTTAACATTTTTATTGCATATGTTCATCCTGTTATTGAATAAACTAACTATACATGTTTTCTATTCTTTATATGTTTAAAAAATCGAAATCAATACACAATTTTTATATAACGTGTAATAGCTTCAATTTTAATTGTAAATGACTAATTTCATATATAATCTTTCAAAGTTATTTCATAATTCAATTTTTAAAACATCTTTTCACGATTTAAAAATACTCTGAATAGTAAAAAAAATAAAAAAATGCTATGCTACAACAATTTTGTTTTTTTTTTTTTTTTTCATGATGAAGTATATGAACAAATTTTATTTGCTTAATAGTCATCATAATCCCCCTCTTCTACAAATGCAAGTCAAGATAGGTAATTTCCCCTTTAAATAAGGATACTTTTCTGTTTAATGGATATTTTCCCCTTTTAATAGGTGTTTTTCCTTTAAATAGATTTCTTTCTTTTCAAGGAAGGTTATCCTTGGAGTTTATGAGGGTTCTAAAACACATGACAATTAATGTTTTCTTTAATAGCAAATTGCGTTGTTATTTGTCTCCAATCCAATCAGAAGAGGATCCTTGAATTCAAAAATGAAAATGCTATTAGGTTTATAATGGTTAATAATGGTTGATAAAATAAATTTAAAGGAACAAAATGATATTAAAGGAGCAAGTCGTATAATTGTGTGAATTAAAAATGTGAATTTGAAATTAAATATTAAAACAAATCAAATGCAAACTTATTGATAGTATTTGCGTTGAAATCAAACATGGTAAGAAATACTTTTCGTATAAAATGCAAAGTATTTTGAAAGATAGAAGAAAAAACTTAATTTAAAACGTTTCATGTGATTAAGTGAAATTGAGAAGTGGATAGCATTAAGATTGTAGCCTTTTCCACTGTAAAATGCTTTCATAAGATATATATAAATAATATTTTAAGAACAATTCGAAAAGGTTTTGAAACAGCTTACTAAATAATTCTTAAATTAATCTTCTAGATTTTTAGAAGGACAACAAAATACAATTAAATTCTTTATTCCATTCTTCTCTCACATTTTTTAGCATTCCCCATGCAACAACAAAAGGAAAACAAAAGTTTTGAGCGACGGTACAAATTTTTGAATGAAACCTCTCTCATTCCAAACTTTGAAACACACACATAGAGAATAGAAAAACCCTGTTGAATATGTTCGTAGGTTTTCTTTTCGATCAACTTAAGAAATCTAGGCATGAATATTCCTTATTCTAACAGTACCTGTTGACAAAATAAGGTTTGTAAAAGGATTTAAATTTAAAGACGTGTTAGAGTGCGAAAAAGTTTTGCAACTTTTAGTGCTTCTAACCTGTCTTTGAAACTTTAGAAAAGTCTAAACAAAACAACTGACAAAAATCCCTCAATAACAGATGGTTTGAAGAGAAATATAAACAACTTACATCGTGTGATTTAAGAGACTGAAAAAGGTGTGTAAACAAAAACTGGTTCTGAAGATGAATTTCTATGAAGAAGTGGTTTTGGAAAAATGAATGACATATTTAATGAGTAAGAAGACAGATGAAAGAAATCTTTTTCTTCACAAAATGAGAGTAGATAAGAAATATTTTTATATAAATACATACAATTTAGAGAAAAAAATAGAATTTAATCATAAAAATGACAACTTATGAATTCTAAAGAATTTATAACTTTAAAATAAGGATATTTCTTTGGACAATGACCTATTAACTTGTAATAACATTTGAATTTTGCACCTTTAAATTAATGATAAAAATATAAATTTTATATATTTAAATTATTTACGCTATTCATAATTTTGAATCTTTCATTTGTTGATGGTTTTTAGTATTATTTATCTTTTATTCAAGGTTGAATCTTTTCTTAGGGATAGTATGGGTAGCAAAACCTACGAGAAATCGATTTTAACAAATGATATGCATTGCAATTATTGGAGTATCACGGTGACAAAAAAATGTCATATTTGTGAATCCGATTTATAGAGATCTGTGCTTAATAAGTCAATTCCTACTTAGGTCAACCAAATTTTTTTCTATTTTAATTACTTTTTAATTAAATTTAATTAATGAATTAATATTTGAAAAAACTGTATTAATATCAAGTGTCATCCACTACAAGTTCCAAAAAAATGTATTTGAACTTGAGTGGATGAATAAAAAGTATTTTATGAACGATTGAAAATTTGAACAAGATATATATTTAGAGAGAGCGTGAACTAATAGTAGGAATTGAAAAATGAACTTGCAATTATAAAATTAATAATAAAAAATTATAAATTACAAATATAATGATACAAGTATGTAACATATGTTATACAAGTACATAACAAATTCTAGGTAGTACAACCGTAGTTTGTTTAGTTTTAAAAAATTTTTATAAAAAAAAGTGATTTCTGATTATTCAACTCCGATTGTTACAAAAATCTTGTTGCCATTTTTGTTCACCATTGTCACATACTCATACTTGTCACAGTGATAATAAAATCATTTTAAAAATCATATTCAATTTTATCTCTATATCAAACAGATTTCTGCTTAGAAAAATGAATCGATTGGGTGGAGATTATGATTATCTCATTGCCAATGCTAAAGACAAATATAATTCTTAACATAAGTAAAACAAACAAGTAGTTATGATTTATAACAAGCATTTACTATTATTTATAACAAGTTTTTATGTTTAAAAAAAATTTGAATTACTATCCGTTAGCATTATCTGTTATTATTTAATGCTTTGCATAAATTCTGTTTTCTTGTACATCAGAAATTAAATTTATGGGAGCGTTCAGACATTTTTAAGTTTAAAACTTTACTTTACTTTACCTCAAGTCCATTACCAATTAAAATGTAGCCCATTACCAATTAAAAACATGAGAGTGGAAAAAAAAATTAAAAAAAAAAAAACTTGCAATTACAGAAATATATGAGTGCAAAGCATTATACAAAGAAAAAAACGCTATGGTCACTAACATTAGCAATAGCATAAGTAAATGAGAAGTATGTAGTACATAATGAATAAATAATGGTGATAAATCTGTGAAAAAAAAAGTATGAAATTTTACATAAAATATTATGACAGCTTTCATTTCATGAAGAATGAAAATGATTTGTTGAATATGATAAAATGGTTACAGCGAGCTTTTTTTTTCAGGGTAATGATTTCTTTGAATGGTTATTTTTATGTCTTCGTTTTATTCTAAAAATTTCATTAATTTGATGGTTTTGCATCTGTTTCATGGGTAATAAATTTTATTTCTGTGCCACTGAATGTAAAAAGCTGAGAAATTTTTTTTAAAGATGTATGATTCTGTAAGAGAACAAGTAGTTGCATAGTAGAATGGTTCCCCAGTTTCTCCATATGAGCAGAAATAATCCTCTGAGAAGCTGAATCTCTCCAGATATGTTGCGAATGGACCATGACCATTTGTAAACAAAATTTTTTTTTTTTTTTTTTTTTTTTTTGAGACTTAAAGAACGATTTCGAAATGTGTTGTTTTGATTCCAATCTCGTTGCCAATTACTAAAAACAATTATTCAAGTAATTTTTGCAAAGTTAAAATGGATATGGAAGACAAATTGATTTTCCTCCTATAATGCTTGCTTTAACAAAGTTATCTGAGTACTCAAAAGCTATAAATAATTTATTTTGGATTGTTATAAATATTTCTTTTGGTTTTACTGGTTTCTTGGACAACATGTTTCACACACATATTTTGTGTAAATTTTTTTATTCTTTTTATTTACCACAGCAGTTCTCGCCCTTCAACTTTTTGACGTTTTTATTTGTATTTGTCTAACGAATTGTTAGCTTTGTTGTTGCAGCTTATGTGCACTTCTGTTTCTGAAAACTTTTTTTGAGAGATTTGAATGGGAGACAATTGAGAAAGGGTTTTTGATTGTGAATACTATCATGGTTTTGCGCTATTATTTGTGTGTAGCGAATAGTGGTTTTGGTTTTTGTTGTTCAAAACGGCCTTGTTCCCAATTCACCATTTAGTTTTTGTGTTGTGTTCTATATATAGCATGTCATGTCTTATTGCATGATGAAACGGAAAATCTATGCAAGTATTTATATTTTTCAGGGATTAAAATAAAAATGTATTACTATATCATCAATTATTTTAATTAAAATCTTTAGACCATAAACTGCATAGTCTGATGTACAAAAATAATCCCTGCAATATTTTTAATTTTTAATTTAAAAAATGTTATTTTTGAAACAAAATTATGAAATGATCCTTTCCCAAAGTTGTATTATTTTATAAATATCTATTGTAATTTATATTTCATAAATAATAGCAACGTAATCAAAATATGTAAACACTTTAATTAAATTTTATGTTGATTAATATTTTTTAATTTAAACTATTTTTTATTCAATTGTTTAAGTACTGTTGCTATGAATATCTCAATGTCTTTTATTATAGTTAAAGTTTTGTGAATTTAAAAATATTTTACTTGATATTTTTTCATTCATATCATATTAATTAATATTTAATTTTAGAGATAAATTTAAAAATTAATTTTTTGTTGTTTCATATTTTATTTTAACTTAAAATATATCTATTACAATATTTACTTTCAACTTCGCTAAAATGCATACTAATATACTAAATGGGATGTGCAAAATTTTTGTTTTTATGATAAGAAATTAGTTCATAATAAATTAATAGCACTTGAGCAAAACACCATACACATGTTTCATAATTAGCAGAATAAAATCATCTGTAAATAAAACCACAAGAAGCAATCAGAACAGAAGTAATATCTTTAAAACTATTTTAATGTGGTGATAATGTACAAATCTTCATTTTTTGTTTTATGAATGATTTGATTTCTTGTAACATTGACATGCCTTTTACAGCACCTATATTGAAAGAAATAATAAAATATCTTTAAAGATGAATAAATAATGACAATTTTTTACATGTGGCAGTAGAGATAAGATTTTAAAAACAAAATAGCAATATTGTGTGAATGAATAAAGTGATCAAATATATTCGTATACAGCAACAGTAAACACTTTAAAGTAGGAAAATGAATAGCTTTTGAGTTTCCTAATGTATATTCTATATGAAAAATTTATCAGCAAATAATTGTATGATTGCGGAAAATTCAAATTTAGGAAAATCAGATTCGACCTAATCGCAAAATATGGATCGTTGGGATTGGCGCCATTTGGGATTTTTGTTTTGCGTCGCCAACTGAGCGATAAATCGTCAAATGTGTTAACCCGGATTTCATGTACTGTTTGCAATTCACTTTACTTACAATCGCAACCCTTTTCTTGGCTTATTTTAGCGAAAAGCATTTTGATCGCATTTTTATCCAGTGGCCCCTATTCTGCGATTTTGCGGAAAATTCAATTAGCATTGATAATATTTAAGACCTTGTTTTCAAAGAGACAAATTGAAATAAACTGAAAATATTATCTGTAAAAATAATATTATCTGTAATCTCGTCATAAATTGAGAAGTCAATCAAGAGTAATATTTTCATTAAACTTTTATGAAGCTCTCCAGCTTAAAAATAAAACATATTACCACCTATTTAACACAGGAGTGGGATGAATATGATGACAAATTTGTAATTAAACATTCAATAATAAAGAACTTCCAAAAAGAAATATTGTGCTGCATCTAAAAGTAGTTAGATTTTGATAATGTCCTTTGATTTGCAATAAATTAGGTTAAACAGTAGATTAATGCTGATCAAAGTAAGTTTGACAATAATTCAAAAAAGTAGATCAAAATTCACATCTAAATATTGATTGCGGGCAAAAGTAATTAATTTGGATTAGTTTCTTTAATCAATATACAGGACAAGAACATGTATGAACATGAACATGTAACTTAAATGGACAAGTTGACTCACTTAGGCCTCTGGATTCTTTCTGAGACGGAGATCAATTGTGACAAGAGAGTAGGGCTCGGGGCAACAGAAGTACACCTTCTGTTCGCTTCGGGCTGTCATGGACTCCAATTTCCACTTCCTGTTTGAGTCACGGAACGTGTCCGGGCCAATTCCCTGTAAATGAGAGAAAGAAAAATAAGTTTGTAAAAAATATTAGAAATTAGTAAAAAAATGCAGAATGTTTTAAGAAGTGATGTTTCTTTTCTCATGCTTATAATTTAATTTATTTTCTTACATAAATTATTATATTAAGCATATTGAAGTGAAATATTGAAATATTTAACATCATGATTAACGGTTTCATGGATTTAATCCTACTCAAATCAGAAATATAAGAATATTGTAATCGGATAGGCCGATAGACAGGCTATCCATAAAATGAAGAATTTAATGTAAGAACAAAACTCATAACAGCAATTAAAAAAAAACTATAAAATTCCAAACGTTTTTCCATTCTTTGAAAAATCTCATTTTCACATTAATATAAAATTGTCTTTGCCTTTCACTAGACGATCTTTTAAAACAATTTCACATTTATTTATTTTTGTATAACATAGTAATTATTCAGTTATTTTGTAAATAAATAGTATGTATAAAAAAAGTTAGTGTAAGAAAATGAAAACCAAAATTGAAAGTGATCAAGGACACGAATTTTATGGGCAAAAATAAGAGTCTTTGTATACAATTTAAGTAACCTAAGCAATAAACTTCGATTACTTTTTCCAACAATAATATATATATATATATTCGCATATTTATGCTGATGTTAAACTCAACAAATATGTAGGGCTGGGAATCCATTTATTTAACTGGGGCAGAAAAGCAGAGGATGCGAATATCTCCCTTGAATTATTTGCTGTGATTTGTAGTGGCACAGGAGGTTGTAATGTGCCTCGCAACGTTCCTCGAGTTATTATATGATTGTTATTAAAGTGGCAAATGAACTAAAGTCAGTATCCACCGTTTATAGAATAGTAAAAACACTTATTTTTAGAAAATAATTGTTGAAATTTATGTGAATTTCGGATCAGCCAGATATAAAAATTGATGAACATTTCTAAACAGCTTTACATGACATAAATAAACACCCAATAAAAATGATCAATAAAATTTTCACTTTCAAAGGGAATTTTAATTTTACTGTTAAAAAAATCATGATGATCTTACCTGCAAAATGTCTTGATTTCTCTCCTGTATACGTAGTCGACTGACATCGTAGGTCCAGGAGCCCAGCTTTATACTACACAGGAAAATATCCTGGTTATCAGATGCGCCTTCTGTTGGTTCACATCTGGTCTTGACAGTAAATGGGGGTACCCAGATGACAGTTCCATTGGGGAGCAACACCACGTTTGTGTGCACTTTGGGTAGCATATATTCATCAGGAGTTCTGGAAAACAAAACAATATATCTTGTTAACTGTAATCAAAAGCATTTCGACCACAATTTACTTTTTTTTTCGTAAATTCTAAGAAACTACTTCTATCTGTCATTAAAGAGTTTCATTAATTCTACCTGTCATTAATTCCTACTACTTGTCCTTAAAGTAGTTGTAAAAGTTTTTTTTCTAAAAACAGGCATAACCCAGTTATAAAATTATAAAAGAGTTTTGAACAAGATTATTTAGATTTTTTTTTGTCATTCTTAACAGAAATGAAAATGGTATCCTCAAGAAGCCTCTTTCTGCATTAAATGAAACATGTATGGCACACTATTTTTTCCCTAAGTATAACTTCTCGAATGAGCCATGTCTACATTCAATGACAACTTCTTTAGGGGATACTGCTTTGTCCAGCAGAATATGTGTCATCTGTAGCACATCTTTTCCTCAAGCCTCAAAGTGCCTATAAAGGCACACTTGCTGCGTCTATAATCATCAATCCTTAGATGGATATTGCAACGAGAAACGAGAGATTGAATAAGCGGAGGGAAACAATTGTAATTGGGGTAAACCTCCAATTTGATTTCGACCACAGGCAACCCACAAGACTATAAAAGGCTTTGTGGATGTCGCCCTTGACATCCCTATTAAAAGGATAGTATGCTGCCCACTATTTTTTCACAAAGCATTGCTTTTCGAATGAGCAGTGTCTCCAATCAATAACAACTTCTTTAAGGGACACTGCTTTGTCCAGCAGAATATATGCCATCTAAGGCACATCGTTCCCTCAAGTCTCAAAGTGCGTAGAAAGGCATATGTTCTTGCTGCACCTATAATCATCCATCACCATATGGATATTGCAGCGAAAAACCAGAGACTGCGTGAGGGGTGGGGGTACCATTGTAATTGAGGTAGTCTTTCAATTTGATTTCGATCACAGGTAACCCACAAGACTAAAAAAAGCTTTGTGGATGTCACCCTTGACAGCCCATGTCTTTTGTCTTTATTCTCGTAACGATTTTAATGTCCTTCCTCACCTCCTCCAAAATAAATTCCCCTAGAAAAAAAAAAAGTATTTTGGCCCGACTGCTCATCCATCTACTGAAACGAAGATGCTGGGGACAAGAGAAAAGTCTGGCCAGTCCAATAAATCAAAATAGTCAAATTGCATCCCCTCAGCAAGATGGTTGAATTTGCATGGACATTGGATAAAGTCACTTCCATAGTAATTTGGACCAGAGTCCATTTGGACAAAATTAGAGTGGTGTCCTACAAAGCCAATGTCTTAAAATACCATTCTAAATGAGTTTAAAAAAATTGAGTGTAAGAGAGAAACTCAAAGAAAATATACTCTTTCAAATCGAAAGAGGGATATGAGATGTCTGGAATTGCCCTGAGCTTTTATAGTGTCTGAACCAGGTAGTAGACAACTGTTATCGGATGATGATACATATCTTATAAGGAATACATAATAAGAAAAGAGGTCTTGAGACTCTTTCAAGTTACTTCTATCTTCGTTTTCTTGATACTTTCGGCTGTCTTCATAAAGAACTTCTTCAGACAAGTTGAAAATATGTCGATGGTTATTGATGGCTACTATATTTTAATATAAAAGCCTGAAAAGACATTATTACATTCCCTTTCATGATCTTGTGGTCAGTTTTTCCACTTCAAGCTTGATTCTACTTTTTCGCATGAAATTATTGTTGGCAACATATGCTTTTCTCACTATATTTGGTGTTATTGTTTCTGTGAATTTGTTTAATTACATTAGTTGCAAAATCTATTAATGCAGACTTCCAATATACATATTACTAAAGGTTTGATTTTTCGCTCTACTGTCATTTTGTGCCCACTTTAGGCTCATTAGATCGAGACTTACAGTTTAACATTGATTCCGAACTACTCACAAAACATCCATGTTACTGCCAGGATATGAACCTGAAGCCACTGGTACAAATAGCCAGAGTTCTAGCCAATTGGCCATTAAAGGAAATCTTTGCAAGGATATTACGTTTCTTCACTAACTGAATTGTCAAAATTATACATCGTAGTCAAAATTTCTACTTAGCAAGAATTTGTAATATTGTTTTTGGTCAGCCGATCGCTGCTAAAGCACTGAACCTTTTCAGAGCTTGTTTTGTTTCATATGTTCAATATATAATCGAGGAAAAGCTACAAGATTGGGAGCTAGGCAAATTTCAATTATAAAATTATCGACTTATCACCAATGTATTTTTTTTTTTTTTTCGATTCTCTCAGAATCTGTTCACATCTGTTTAGCTATTGTATGTTTAGCTTCTGGTTAGAATATTTTATGTATATAAGAAATGTATAACTTTTTAAAAATTTTCATTTACTTTAAGGATATTTTCTTCTATATAACTTATTAACAATAATAACTGAAAAATAGCAGTAAAGGAAAATAACAGATCAATAATTAGGAGATTTATAAATTCAAACAAAATTATGATCGATTGATGGCTGTATGAGCTAAAACTCTCACTTATCAGTTTCGTTAATATTCACTTATTATTATATTTATTCCCCTAGATATCACAAATATGCATATTGATTACTAATTAGATTTACATTTAAATATTGAAAGTTGTTATCCCTTGTATCAATAGTAAAAAAAATCCGAATTATACATTTTAAGAAAGTCCACATCTCGTTTGATTATTTTTTGGATTCTGGTCCTCACTAAGGTTTAAGTAGATTTCTAAGATTATTTAAATTTCAAAATTAAAATAAAATGCGTTTATTTTTTAATCAATATCTAGCCACAATGGAAGGGAAATGACTACTCATTACAACACTCAGTGAAATAGTCTTCTAAAATTCCCTATACGTTAACTTGTGATGATATAATTAGCAAATGATATTCATTTGATAATTGTATTATTATAATCAAATTTAAATGGCAAAATTTCTGTACGTTGTCTTCCGATTTAAATAATATTGATCTGGAAGTTAGTATAAAGTCATAATTTTTCCTAACAGTATTTTAGCATAAAATTAGAATTCAGCGCAATTTAGAATGTGACTGAAATCAAACATACACGATATCTGACGTCTTACATTGTCAGTTTTTCATGTAATTAAACTTAATAATCGTTTCACGCTGAAAAAATTCATGATGAGTCTGTTATATCATGTCTGCTATATCATGCTTTACCATCATCGATACATTGTACATTTTACATCATGCACATGCTAGGGGCCTATGGCCTGATGGCCGAATGGCTAGCGCTCTGGCGTTCGGTACCACAGGTATCGTGTTCAAATCCCGACTGCCATGGGTGTTCGGAATCCATTTTAAGCCGTAGGTCCCGGTCTTAATAGGATCGTAGAGCACTGCGGGGGCATTGTCACTCTGCGTCCGTGGCTTACCATCAAGTTACACGTGCCACCTGGGTAATGCAAAGTGAGTAACAACGGTGCAGCCCTTATGGCGAAGATCACAGTCTATTTTTGCCAGCTGCATTAGAACAAAAAAAAAAACAACATCATGCACATGTAGAATGTATGGATACAAAAACAAGCAGAGTGCCTGTTATACAAAATATTTATTGTTAAAAAAGAATTAAATATTTGGAATTAAATGTCACATTTTCTTACGCTGTGTAAATCGCAATATCAGGCTTCCAAATTTCCGAAGCTGGAAGATTCAATTGGTGGAGGCCACCATACTCAGCTGGATTCCATGTGAAGTGCTGGTCTTCCCATTGCTGTACAGAAATTTTTAAAAATGAAAAAAAAAAAAAAAAAAAAAAACATCACAATAAGTAATATAATTCAAAAGTATAGCAATCTATTATTTATACGTTGGTGCAATGGATTGAAAACACCATTAAGGAATTACAAAAATGCACTCTGTAAAATAAATATTTTTGAGTGAAATTTAACTTTAATTAAATTCCTGGACCAGTTTTCTCCATTGTTATAGTACCGAAAGACACAGTTGAACATGTTGTTGTTGTTACTTGTAGAGTGTGTGTTGCATCGCTGAACGTGTTGAAGTCATTACTTTCAGAAACAAGAAAATTTGATGGCGATTGTGATGTCAAATTTAAGCATCTGCCATGGGTACATTGCCTTGTGAAGCTATCCAGGGTTTTTTTCCGTACACCCAACGCATAACACCCTACACCCCATACCTAGGCTACCCCCAAATAACCTCATAGACATAAGATCTGTTCGCGGTATGTACAAGTGGAACATGAAGTTTCCCAATGAATTAAAAAAAGAAATTATCTTTGAAGAGAGATAAAATAAAAAGATAAAGATGTCAATGTTTAAATTTAGTACGCTAAATTTGATATTTAAAATCATAAATAATATCAATATGAAATTAAATATATAATAAAAAAATATTTGAATATATATTTTTCTTTTTTTTTTCAAACAACCTAATTATAATATTTTCCAAACTTTTTCAGGCCAACCTAGCCAATTTTTTTGAAATGTAAATAATTTGATTTACATTAATTTATATGTTATAATTGTTGCACAGTTGTCACGCATAAGTATTGTGCAAAAGATCTTAGAAAAACACAATTCATAAAGACTTCGGAAATACATGTAGCTCATGTTGTCCTTTGGTTTTGTGTTCTGTTCTTTATATATGCATCAGCCCGTAAGTAATGTTTTATAATGCAGTATAAGATAAATCTGATCTGATAGACGTTATGGAATGATAAAACAAAAAAAAATAGACACTTTTCATAGGCAGCATGAGGAGTATTATGCAATCAATATTACTCATACTGTATATCATACTTATAATGTTATATCTATTTTGCATAAATGCCTTCATAAAATATCCATATAAACTAAAACAAGTAAACAACACAATATTTAACCGATATCTACGATAGCAAATGAAATTTTTTAACAAATATAGTTCTTTTTAAGGTGCTTTAATTTTTTAAAAACCCCAAAAGAAATGTAAAGACAATTTAAAAGAGTTTATAACAATTGTGCAAGTATTACCGACATTTCTTTAGCAAATGAATTAATTTAAAAACAAAAAAAAATTATAATGAGAGAATTTTCTAAAGCATTAAAGGTAAATTAAATACAATTAAACGGTATGATAAACAATTGTATTTAAATCACTGTCTCTTAAATTCTTTTTGTATTTCATTTACCATTTAAAAATATATTTACTTTTATTCAAAATGTAGTCTATCAAATAATAAAGTTTTTGTAAAATATATAATAGGTACTTACCATGAAAAGCCAAGTATCTAATTTAAGAGTTCTGTCTTTTATATCCTAAAATATAAGAAAACAAATATTAATCTTAAAACTTATATTACACTGTTGGAAAATGAATTCCTAAAACCAAGAATGAAGTAGTTTAGATGAATTGAATTTAAGTAAAGCATTTTTCTAGGCAACATATTTGTAGTAACATTTGTAGCAACATTTTGTAGGATGGAGTTCCATATCTGTTGCATTTGGTCAGCCAAATGAGCACCGGCTCTGCGGTTGTGGATGAGGATCGATTTGTTTGTCTTTCAGTAATCGTGTCGAATGGGAGATATATATAATCTGAATCCAAGATAATCTGTAAAACATGTTGGGTGACAGCAGCGATACGGGGAAGAACTTTATCTTGTTAGAAAACAGCCTTTATAATTGTGATTAAAAATGGCAGCATAACCAGTTCAATCACCCAAATTTGCTATTATATTGAGTGTGATAACTACGAAAGTGTCCCTTTTTTCGTAGTAAATTCCTTCCCAGACCATAACTCCTGGTGTAGGTTCAATGTGTGCACCAAGCGTTAACCTGGCTACCTTCTAATCACCATGTGGCCATCACTGGAACCAAGACCAAAATGGTTATCACCAGATAACACAATAAAATTTTATTCTATTCACTAACAAGCTGTTGATCCACTTATTAACATGCGGCCATCCCTAGAACCAAGACCGAAATGGTTCTCACCCGAGAATACAACAGATCTGCAATCTATACACTAATCACCGCGTGGCGGCCTGACGGCGACTTGCTGCGCTCTAGCGCTCTGTACCACAGGTTTCGGTTTCGAATCCCGGCGCTTCTATGAATGTTTGTAGTGGTTGGGTATCCACTTTAAGCCAACGGTCTCTGTCTAATAGGATCGTAGAGCGTTGTGGGGGTAGTGTTACTCGCATCCGTAGTATATCTTCAAGATACACTTACCCCTGGGTAGTGCTGAGTGACTAACGTCTGTGTAGCCCTTGCTTATGCCTTACAGATAACTGTCTAAGTATTTGTCAGCTGCATTAGGAAAAAAATATTATTAATATCTTCGATGGCATATTCTTAGTAATAATTTAATCTTTGTTTAAATGTTATTTCATTTTTCATTCTTTGTTGTTTACTTCTTTTTAACTGATTGCTCTTTCAACTTTACCTTACATGACTTGTAACGGAGCCAACGAAAATGAAGAACCTCGCCGGCCCGCTGCCTGGCATTGTTGCTGGTACCGTTGCATTGAAGCGACGAATGAGGAAAACGAACGATTAGGAACTGAAGATCAAATATCTTCTGTATTTCTATTTCTTTTGTCATTAAGTGGTTTTCTGAAACGTTTCGCATCCAATAAATGGGATAGAAAACAGCAGAGAGATTCACTCACCACATCCTTGATTCCAATCGGGGCCATCTCCACCAAGACATCTACGACATCGTTGATATCTTTGACCGGCCTCACCAACTTGTCGTGGCGATAGAACAACGCTCTCCTCAAGTCCGATTCGGATTTCTTGTGGCCTATTATACAACAGACATGCCTTTTAAACACACACAAAAAAATTATTATTCAGAAGATTTGTTTGGCATCAATGCATTATGAAATCTACTAAGATGTCTTTAAATTCCGATGGCATTTATAACTTTAGGATGAGTAATTCTTCCGATATCGCAAATATATAATATACGGCGGCTTATTTAAGTAATAAATATGTACAAGTCAGCAAAAAGTAACTTAGAAATCCTTCAAAGAATTGAAAAAAAATCGTTCAGGATGATTAACAACTCACCTTGGTACTGCAGGAATCAGGTTATCAGACAATTGCTTAACCTCCCAAACATTCGCAAATTTATTATTAAAATTTCTAAAAAATTCTACAATAATCTTCCTCACACTCGCAATTCAGTTTTAAAATCTCTTCCTGTGTATTAGATTTCTTTGTTTAAAAATAGAAAAAGATAGCTTACTGTACTCAACGTTGTTTTCTTCAACCTTCTCCTGAAGTGCCAATAGTGCAAGCGCAACCTGATGGGCGACCTCCTTTTTTTTATAATTTTTTTTCTCATTACATATAAATATTTTTATTTTAAAATTCTCGATTCTTTTTATTTTTTATTTTTTTTAACTTACTCTTATTTTATTTCTATTTTCTTTCTCTTTTATTTTAATTAAATAAATATATGTATATATACATGAAATGTGTGGCATAATATTTCAATGAGCATTCACCTAAAGCAACGCTTCTCCAACATCAAGATAAAGAGTGCGGCTGCTGCTCAGCCGAAATACTTTGTTTAAACCACCCAGAACGCATATGCACAAAATTAACAAACGCAAGATGCAAAATAAAGGAAGGCTTCTTTAATGAAATTTGATTCGATAATAATCCGGAAATGATAAATATAAAACTAACATGCCAGGAAAGATAAAGATACACATAATGAACATAAAAATATAACATAAATAGAGGAACATAAAAACATAAATAAAGGAACATAAAAATCAAATATATAAGGCCATTCCCAAACACGTGAAAGTTTTGAGTCCACATATCAAACCGGTTTGTTTCTAATTGGATGGTAATCAAAGCACATGTAGTTTCGTTTTCAAGTATTCAGAGGAGAAGAATTTCCACTCGGCCTAGTGTCGCATTGATTTACGACTTTTAGAAAAACAACTGCAATGCAATTCCCGAGAACAGATAAACATTCGTCTAAATGTTTCAAGCCTGGAAGTGGCTTAAAATAATAGAAATATGGAAAAACAAATAAAATCAGCCACCAAAATCAATATAAAAATTCCAACTATGATGGAACAAAAATTTACAAAATCTAACGAAAAGAAAAAAACCCTAAGAGACTAAGGAAAACTATGAGTTGAGAATAATAACTAATACAATAAGATAAACAAATAAATTTTTCTTAATTTCTCTTTTATCAAAGTAGTTTTCTTTTTTATACATGTCTTTCTGCAGTTTTTATTAAGTACATGCCATAATACATATTCAAAATTTTGCTCTCTACCAAACAAAAATTTATGATAGAATTTGCAGCGGTGTTCATCAAAATTGTCTATTAAAAATTACGTTGTTATGGAAAAGGATCTCATATAAATCCCTTTTTCTGAAAACAGAATATTAAAATATAGGTTTGGGTTTGTAGCTCTACGGCTGCTTTGTGCACAATTTGGGCTAATTAGACCGGGACCTACAGTTGAACGCGAATTCCGGACCACTCACAAACACCCATGCCATCGCCAGGATTTGAAACTGAAGCCTATGGTACCAAAGATCAGAACGCTAGCCAATAAGCCATCAGGGCGCATTAAATTGTAGGATCATTTGGGAACCCTATTTATCATTCCTCACAATTGGTGAATATTTTTACCTGTGTATGTCAATAACGAAAAAAAAAAAAAAAAAACAGTATAAAATGACACAAAGCAGAATTATTTGTTAAAAAAATTAAAAGGCAAAAATAATACTGTATACTCAATAAACTTGCTTTAAATTAACTTTTCAAAAAAGTAGTTTCATTTTTTTTATTTATAAGTGCTTTTAATTATATTTAGTAATCACACCAAAATTTACTCTTTCGGTAGTTCAACATACCAGTGGCTTAATCAGTGGTACTCAAATTTTTTATCTTAATTTATGATGGCAAAATTCTGTCATGGAAGCCTCTACTTTTCTCTTCCTTTATAAATATTTTATTAATTTTGATATTTAATTCAGTTTATTTTATAATAGCTACAGACGAATAAATGAGTGTCTTTTAATTCAATATTAAAATATTTAGAATATTATTACATTCAGTTACAATTAATTACTTGTATTAAGGTGAAAAAAAAACAACAACAACAAATATTTGATTTCATACTATAAAAATAATTAAATATTTTAATGCCATCAATCGTTAATGAAATGAGCAGCTAATTTTTATGAAAAGTGTTGCATCTATTTTTCATCAACAAAAATGGATAAATAGAGCATAATATAAAAGAGCTTTTAATAGTAATAATGAATTGAAAATAATAATTAATAAAAGAAGTTAAAGAACTATTATCTTTTATTAAAGTATTTGTTTTTTTATGTATGTCTTTCTGAAGTTTTTATTATTTTTATTAAACAAATATTTACTTTTGACTTGTTATTTGATACTAGACAAATAAAAAACAAAACACGACCCTATAAAGTCGTTACTTTGAAAAGAATTCTTAATTTTTATAATATTTCAGACTTAAAATCGAAATAACTTATTAATTATTAATAGTTATTTTAAAGTACATTAAAAGATGTTTTAAGAAAGTATTTTTCTGTGAGTTACCACTAATTATGTTACATGTATGGCCTGAAAACAAAGGACATTGAATTTATAAAGTAACGATTTAAGAAGTCCAAAAAAAAAAAAAAAAAAATCAATTCTATAATTTAAACTTACCATCAGCAGTAACTGTTCCAATCACAAAGCATAGTAAGAGAGAAATTCCAATTGCAGACATGATGAGAATTGAAATAACTTCCTACTAAAACTTGAAACAATATATAGGCCTCTTAAAGGCCCCATATTGCTACTCTTACTTCACATAGTCTGTAGTTGATTGATCGATGGTTGAAATACACGTGGGTTGCTATACCAAGAAGTATCTAATTGAAAAAGCTGTGATTGACGTGAATCTTATCTGCTTTCTGAAGGATGTAATTGCCGAAATCTCTTAAAGTTTTCTGATTTCTGGGAAATGTTTACGAAGGCCCGAAGCTTAGCATGCTATCGTTTAACCCATGAACTAACGTTATCATTCCAGAAAACTTACATCTTGATATGTTTTTATTTATAGTATCTTATTTGAGATTAGATTATTTTGATAAAATTAAAAAATATTACTTAAATAATAATAAATGGTTTAAAAATCGTTGATTTTTTAAAAAATAAATGAATTAAAAAGTAAATGTTCTTTCCATATGTGAATTAACTGTTGTAATTTATGTATGAATGGGGATGAACATTGAAAAAATAATAGTTTTAATAATAATAGTTCTGTGCATCAGTGGGTCTTGTATCTCCAGAACTAATCCATTTATGTATGTCAGGGGTGGCCAACCCAAATGATCTTGCGGGCCACTTTGGAAATACATCCTAACTGCGCATATAAAATAATATATCCCCCTATTAGATTTAGACCCACTATAGACAGTTTTTTGAGTGAAAAATTGAAAAATAATAAGTTATTATTTTTGTGTTTACTATTATTCTTACATGTAAACGTAGATAATGAAATAATGATGATACTAAATACTAATAATAATTAATAATTTCCTTTATAATAAAGAAAACATTAAAAGAAATATATAAATTTGTTTCCCTCAAAATTGTATCATAATGTAGAAAAGAAAAATCTTTACATGAATTTTAGATATTTATCTTAGATATTTTCTACATGCAATTTTATCCTCTGTTATTCTGATTTTGAACTACTATTTGGTGATTCTGTTCGGTAAAATTATCTTTAAATTTTTACAGAGCAAATCAACAAAGATTATGATTATGAACTAAAATGAAGCCTGTAGTTTAATTTTATCATTGTTTGATTAAATACATGTTTGCATAAGCATTGAAATATGCAATATCCGGTTGGTTATATAACAGATCATACAAACCCATTATCATACAGTATTTAAATTTGAAGATAAATGGAAGAAAGATACATCTTTATTCCAGAGGTAGCGTATTTAACTGATTTTATACCGTTTAGAATGATTCTATATCTGTTTATGGGCCAGAAAACTTATTTAAGACGCATATATACGTCCTTATCTAGATGGAATTGCCCTACTGATGATCATATAATTGTATGAAAGGGTACTGTTTGATACTTGTAGCTGCACTATAATAATTGCTTTGGGAAACAGTCAGTTATAACAATCAGCTGATATTGTTTAGACTATAATATTTATATGCTTTGTGTTACGTCGAAACCCAGGTTCCCCTGCATAGGAGAGGTCAACGCCCTATGCCCAGAAAAACATCCTGTCTGTGGGGGTGTCTGGCAGGGGAGGTGACGGGAGAGAGAGAGAAAGAATGTAAGAAAGGGGAGTTGAACAACTGCGACCAAAGAGAAAGGTCGTGTGGCAGTGCATCTTCGAGTTTGATGGCTACATAAATAAAGGAGTTGAACTTCTGTAACCAACGAGAAAGGTTGCGTGGGGCAGTCCATCTTCGAGTTTGACGGCTGCCTAAATAAAGGAAATTAATTAATTGCAGTCCATTTCCATTTATTCGTGTGTGTGTCGAATATTATTTGAGTTTATTTGTGTGTGTCCGAGCTATCGAACACTTTGTATAATATTTCGTTCTCTGTAAGAGGAAGCACTTCATACATCAAATGTTTCGCTGCATGTATCTTTTCTCAGTCGAGTAACAAACAGTATTCCCGAAATTTGTGCATTTTTCCATCTACAGAGATTGTGACAGAATGTCGATTGTCTGGATAAAGTTTCTTAACAGGGCACAAAAAAGTTCGCCAGTTACCTTCTGAAGATGCAGGGAGGAAACTCTTTTTGCGGTGAACCTTAAGTAAAGCTAAATCTGCAACAAAATCTGACACATGAATGTTGAATGACCGGTGCTGTTGTTATTTCTCATCCCACTTGGTGGAAAATAACAAAATGAAGGGGAGGCAGCTTCTGTTGTGATGGAGCACCCATAAGTAGAAGCCTGACTTGGCTCCGTGATTCTAACTTTATACGGTGTAGAGTTGTGCACCTTACTCTCAACAATCTACAGTCCTATTAGGCAGGGAAGTCCGGCTTAAAGTGGATATCGAACCCCTTACAAACACCCAGGGAACCGGCGGGACTCGAACAGAAATCTGTGGCACCGAACGCCAGGATGCTAGTCACTCAGCCATTAGACTTCCTGACACAGTTTCATTATAATAAGAAGCTATCTTTATATATATGATGAGTTTTTGTGTTGACTATTTTCTAACACGAAGTACTGCTATTAATTTTTTCAACTGTTGCTTTATTTTACTTTCTTCACTTAATCAAGTAATAGCAGCTACTACAATTTTCTTAATTTTCTCATTTTTCTTTAATTAAAAAAAAAAAATTTAGAATTTACTGCAATATAATAAAATAATAAATATAATAAAATAATTTTTTTTTTTGAAATATATAAAAAGAGATAACTAATAATTTTAATTTCCATAAATTTCTAAATCATACTTAAAAATGCCAAATAATTCTCTTATGTATTAACATATTATACGTTGGCATGACATGATTATTTGAGGCAGATTAAAAAGAAGCCCATTGAAACTTTAGATTAAAAAGAGATTATTTTTATGTTTATCCAGATTCTAAAAGCGATATGTTCAAATAATTCGTTAAATTGCCTCTTAACGATTCTTATTGATTGAACAAGGTTACAGCTAAACTTGGAAAGAAAAATACTTATCGAATTTTATGTATATCTGTCGTTGATAGATAAATAAAAATGGTGAGATTTCAGATTGTGAAGTGATGTGATTTTTCTTTTTTATGAACTATAGATAAGCCTCATGCTCCATTTATATACGCGCCTAACAAATCACCTGAGAGTGATGAGTGAAAGAACATTCATTGCCTTCCTTAAAATGTAGTACATTTAAGAATGGGGCCTGAATGGCCGAGTGCTTAGCACTCTGGTGCTCGGTGCCACAAGCTTTGGATTAGAGTCCCGGTGGTGTTATGGATGTTTGTAGTAGTTCGGAATTGACTCTAAGCCGTAGGTTCCTGTCTCATATGACTGTAGAGCGTCACGGAGCCAAGTCAAACTTTTACTTACGGTTGCTCCATCATAACAGAAGCTGCCCCGCTTTCTTTCCGTTCAACCATGAGTCCATATGGGTTCGTAAGCTTGGTGTAGATGTCCACTAAGTGGGATAAGAAACAGCAACAACAACTTTTAAGAATAATAACTCGTATGGGAAATAACACCCGAACCCCCATTCGGCATTCTAACCATAGATATTTTACGCGCGTTTTCACAATCTCCTTCAAATCTCTAAGCTCCTGAAAGTCGTGACTGCAACGAATGCCAGCTGCTAATTCAAACTTAGAGCCTCTTGCCAACAATATTTTATAATTGTTATTATTGGTTCCTGTGTAAGAAAATTTGTTTTGATTTAATATAAGAAAATATACATTTGAACTATTAATATCGAATGAAAAACTTTAATACCAGCTGTTTACTTTTTCGTTTAAAATAAATCCTAAAAATTTTAATTAATAGTCGATGCCGGTTTATTTTTAAGCAGGTCCGGCAAATAAGTAAGGACCGACAGTAATCAATTAGCTGAAAATTTTTATTTCATTTTATTTTACTGCCATATACTTTTTTTTTTTTTTGTTCGAGAATTATTTTCCCCATTCAAACAAAGAAAATATTTTTTAATTTTTGAAGAGAAAAAAAAAAACATAATTCTATAACATTCTATTCATATAAAAATTCTATGTTCACATTTTAAAATAAAATCTACAGCCATGATTATTTGTCACAAATTATGTCCGCCAGTTACATGCATTATGACTTTCAGTGAATAGAAATCTCTTTCTCCTTTCTACCTCTCCTTTTTCTACGCAGAGGAAATTTAAAAAAAATAATAAAAACCGTTTTTCGTTTCCGATTAACAGTTTTTTGTCTTTTGTTATTTGCTTTTAAAGTGAAGGTTTGTAGTAATCAGTTGACATGAATCATGCATACACATGCATTTAATTTTTCAATAACCTTGAAGGTGAAGTTACATGCTAAACAGAAATACTCAAGTATGAATGTATATTTTGGTCCTTAAAAGGAATTGCTTTCTATACTAAATAAAAGTAATGCCACGAAGTTTTGGTGATTGCAGACAGAGAGGTTGAGTCGTATCGAGTGAATGTATGATTAAAAATAAAAAGGATTTAAATATGATTCAAATATTTGTTATTCCATTTTTTTTGTTTATATGATGGTGGGACAGTTTGAGGAGAGCAGGTAGTTTTAAAATGTAATTTCGAAAGCTTTTTCTTCGTGCGAAAGAATTATTATAATAATTGAAAATTAATAACAATTATATTTTCCTTAGAAAATACTGAAATTCAGCAATCCTTTCGGTGCTAATCAAAATGGTTGCTAATTAAATGGTAACTTAACAATTAAAATATTTTAATTATCGAGAAAATTCAGCAAATTACAGAAATTTAAATGAAAAAAAAAAAAAAAATACAATGTAGTGGGAAAATTGTGTTTGGTTATAAATAATTTACAAAAACACATTTTAATAAAAATTTAAAATAAGCTTAAAGCTAACACATTTCCTTGTAGAAATATTTAACTATATATGCTTTGTATATTTTGAAAAATGCTTTTAAAAAATTGTGAGTTAAAAATAATATACCTTCTCATCAATAAATAATTTTATACTATAATTTTTTCTGAGGAATGATAAATGACGCTATGATGTATTAATTTTCATGTATACATATCTTTATACAATCTATTCGAACGTTAAAACGATTCGAGTAGCACATCATTAGCTTATTTTTAATCACATGCTGCCATCTATCGGAAGCAAAAGACAGTTTTCAAATCACGTGATTCATAAACTTTCAGCAAATGAAATTTAGACACACCTGTGACGAAACAAATTGAATGAGTAAAGCTGATTTCCGAGAAAAGTTGTCATGATTGCTTTGCATGACAGTGGTAGTGTCATTGTTCTTTAACAGAAGTTTTGTTTATTGTTTAAATCACAATTTTGAACTATATTGCTTGCATTTTTGACAATTTGTTACAAAATGTCAAAGAATTTGTCGACTACATTGTCTTCCACGCATGATTTGCTGAAGAAGAAACGTTGGTATCATCGCCGGCCGTTGCTAAGAAACGCCCTGTTTACTGATTTACAGAATGGTAGCTACATAGCATCGATTTACACTTTAGTAAGTAACCAACTTTTTTTCTTTTCTAAATGAAATCATTTCGAGTTATATAGTTTTAATATATTTTAATTACTGACATTATTCATTTAAACTTATTTTTATCAGTGTTTTTTTTTTTATAGAATATTTGTTTTATTTTTCTTTCTAAGTACACTCCAAAAGCATATAATTGTTTTTCTTTATTTACATAATAACATTAAAATGGAATGTTAATTAATAATCGTTGTTGTTTTGTATTTTAATTTATTATTGAAAGACGTTAGTTGTATGTATTTCTAATATTGGAAAATACAATTAATATCAAATGAAAGACTAATTTTAAAATTTAAGTAGTTATATACAGAACGGTATACAAGCAATACATAGTTAGATATTATTTTGTTGATTATGTGAATTTTTTTTTATAAACAAATTCTTTGCCACTTACCCCAAAATATAGACACTTATCAAAAATGTCATTCCAACTAAAATATGATTCATGCATTTATAGAAATTTTCCTTTGATTTATTTGAAATAATTATAGGAAACATGAAAATTAATTCAACAGACAATCAATAATTTGACAAAACTGAAAGACAAAATTTTAGCTATTATCTGTTCTTTTAAATAATTTTTTCACAGATGATTAGTTTTTAACAATTCTTAATAAGTATAGTCTGATTTTTTGTAATATTTATAGCCTTGCAATAGGTTTTTATAAATTTGTCTAAATGTCGAGAACCAAAGTGATTCCTAAGGAGGAAATTATTAAAACTTAAGATTTGAAAATTAATAGGAAACATTTTCACATCGAAAATTGAAGGAAAATATCTTTCTAAGATAAAGGAGAAATATTTATAGAATTTTGCAACCTTTCTAATAAAAAAAAAGATCTGCTAGACAAAAGTAAACATCTATATAAGATGATATAATGATATTAAACATCACATTCAGAAAAAAAAAATGAAGAATTTAGAATTCACTGCCATTGTAATGAATTTCATATACCTAATATAAAAAAAAGTACAATTTTACATTGTTGTAGAAGCAATATTTAATGCAATAAAAAAAGCACACTATAGAATAGTACACCTACATTGGATAGATATATCTTATAATGATAAATGGCTCTCTTCATGTTAAGTGATGAGAAAAAGTGGAATTTAGATGAATATAAATATTGTTGCATTTAGTTAAGAAGTAAACCATTAAGTTGTTTTGGAGGTTACAAGATAGAGAATCTATGATAACCAAGTATAGTTTTGGATTTAATGATCCAGTGTACTAGCCTTTTTGCAGCAAAAAATTGGACTTCAAATCCTATCAATAAATATTAGGGCGATACTAAATTTCACTATTAGATTTTCTGAAGAACCTGATTGAGTATTTTAACAAAGTTGATCTACAATTCATACATTTAAGTTTACAAAAACATATTTTTAACTGAATAGTATCACTTTGTATAGTATCATAACCTGCACTTAGTTTTATTTAGAATGTGTAGCAACAAAGCAAAAAGGCATATAAAAATTCCGAATGCAAATATTTCAAGATAATAGAGCTTAAAACAGCTATTGAGAAAGCATGATATGAACTGTTTGCAGAATTTAGGCAAAACTTAATAATTTCAATGAAAACTTGGCTTTTTGAATTGAAAAAGTAATATAAACAATATGAAATATTAGCACTGATAAATATTATTTAACTACAAAAATTTTCCAGGAAATAGTTTATTAAAAAAAATTCTATAATTATGATACATATTATTTTATGATTTATTAAAATAAATAATATATATATTTATTTATTTCCTCAAATATCACCTCTAAACGATATATCCTACAATGTATATGCATATCACATTACATTCATTTTATTCTTAATGATTTTTGTAAATGGCATTGTATGCTTGTGTCTATATTTTTAGGATAGATTATATACATTTATCATAATGAGAAAAATGTTGAAAAGCATTTTTATTTTATATTTATAAATTCTTTCAAAGTAGTCAGAATTTGCCAGTAAATTCATCATAACTTTGGAATTTATAATTAATTTATTAGATTTCAAATTACTTTTTAGCCAACTAAATTTTCTAACATATATGTGAAAATTTGGAAAATAAATAAAAATAAGTAGCTAATTTGTTTAAGGAAATTTTGGCTCTTAAAATTTTAAATGAATTAAAAAATTCTTTAAAATTTATTTGTTCTTTTGATTTGATTTTGTATCCTTGACAAATAAGGTAATTTTAATTTTTAAAGAAAAAATAATGTGAATAGTTTGTTATTTTAAAATGCTATTATTAATACATTTGTTGTATAGAAAAATGTTCTGTCACAATCCTACCTTTTTATAATTCACATTATCTAAACTTGTATTATGAATTAAATTGTATTTTTAATTTTTGTAAATTTTTATTAGAATTCTCCAAAAAAAAATTAAAAAACTTGGTTAAATTATTTAAATTTTAAAAATTATTTTTTTTGTTATAACTTAAATTTGAATAAGTTCACTTTTTTTATGATTATTAAATTGTTTTTTCATTATATTGTCTAATTTATATAAATTAAATTATTAGTTATGGTTTAATAAAAGATCTTGGAAAATTCCCTTTAGACTGCTGAAAGATTTTAGTGAAATCCTCTAAAAACTGCTGATTTAAATTTTAGAGAGATAAAAATTACTATGAATAATTTATTTGAAAAATCTGTTATATGAATTGGTTTTAAACAGAAAATGCTAAGCTCGGTAAATATCGTTAGTTAATCTAATGTTTAAAGTCTATTAATTTTATCTTTTTAACATACTGATTTCAAATTGGATAAGACTTATTTAAAAGAGAGTAATGCTTAAAAGATCTGTTCTTATAAGCATATATAAGAATAGATATATAATAGAACTTTTATTATGTCATTTCTGAAATCTGGTGAAGCTTGACTAAATTGCTTTAAATGAATTTAGATTCTTAACAATTTTTAAGTTTAACTTCCAGAATAATTATGAAAAATAATACATGTGTCATAATTTTGGAATTCATAGCAATAAAAGCTTATACTCATTAAAAGATTCCTATATATAATTTTCTTGTTAATTTTTAATTGACTTGAAAATATATATATTACCTGCCGAAAATGGTTTGTTTGCTTAAGACTTATTTATACCTCCCTTGAGTGTCTGCCACATAATTCAAGAATCATTGTATAAAAAATGTTATTTTTTCTTAAATAATAATATTCTTAAGTTATTAAATCTAGAGAGAAAATTATGTGTTTAGTCTTTAAGCTTTACAAATGCTTATTATGTTTAATTTATACAATTAAGTATATTATTAATGTTCAAATAATTTTGATTATTATACTATTAATGTTCAAATAATTTTGATATAACATAATGATTAAACATTTTTTTTTTCTATGGATTTATATGAAAGCAGCATTTAAAAAAATAAGTTCTTGGTTTGCTTTTTTTTTCTTATATAAAAGACGATCCATCCAAACATAGAATGAAAAAAAAAGAAAAAAAAAAAACTTTTAAATATAGAAAGAAAATATCTTTATAATAAAAATCCTTAAAGAACATTTTCTGAAAAATTTGAACATGGATATATTTGAGCACTAGAAATAAACTAGATAAAGTGGATAGTTTCCAAAGTTTTATTACTTCAAAATAATAATAAAAAACGTGCAATAAATCTAATTCGAATAAATACATTCTCAAGGACTAAATAAATAAAAATTAAACGGCTGACGCCGTAGCGGTGAGTAACTCGTAGTTGCCAATATTCCTAGAATGCAATCTGCGGATGAACAGCCTTGACCCGTGGGGTGCGCGACAGGGTGCAGTAAAAAATCCATGTCTGGAAAAGTATATTTTTAAAATTAATACAACGTATGGTAATGCTGTTCATTACACAGACGCACAAGATTCAACTATTTTATTATATTAACGGATTTGTAAATAGTTTTTAATTGCTTAAATTCTGACATAGTTTTAATTGATATTTTTTTTCCGATCATTTTCATTTAAATTTTAAACTAATGCCTGTAGTGAGGAATTTGAAACAACTTTGTCCCTAATTGTACCGAATTTAAACTTAATTAATTTTGTTTTTTTAATTTTAATTTTTATTTTGTATTTTACTTTAATTTATTTTTAGTATTTTTTTAATTTTTTAGAGTATCATATTTTAATTTTTGAAACCTTATCTTGAAATTTTTATGCTAACATTAAAGCAGCCAATTAAAATTGTTAACTTTATCGAATTAAGATGAGGAGGTTAAGGAGTATATCTCCATTGGTACTCCGTAATCGGTACGTCAGTTGCCAGAAACAAGTTTGTATATATTGTATTTGCCACATTATTTTTTTTTTTATTTTTTTTTAATTAATCAATCATTTTATTACTTTTAAAGTAATAAAATCGAAAAACAGGCTTATAAAAATACCGAAATTTCTTGTATTTTTATAAGTTTGGTTTTGATTTTATTTTAGAAAAAATTTTTAAATAAAATTTTATTAATTAAATTTAAAAATTTTGTTATTGGAAAAACATTTTTTTGGTAGAATTGTTCTGAAATTTATTTTTAACTCATTCGTAACCTTTTGGTATAACTGATCAGCTAGAAAAAGTATAATATGTCTAAAATAAAATGTTGATTCTTGTTTAAAGCACTTAACAGTATCGTCATTTAATTTATACATTTATTCTGTTGTTGAAATTTTTTTCTCACTGAAGTTCATGTAAAGGGAGCAAACATAATTCATTTCTGTTCTTGATATTGATCAATTTTGAGAAACAATTTCAACGTGCTTCCTCAGCAATAATTTAGAAAAATACATCAATCGAACCGACCTTCCGTAGAAAATTTTATGTTCGTCACGTGTTCATCTATTTTATTCTCAATAAAACCGATTCACTGTAACCTTGATACTCTATCGGATTTTATTTTTAATACAACTACTTGATAAAATTTTATTTGTTTCAGAACGAAATTTTTTTCATGTGATTCTATAACTGTGATATAATCGAATCTGGAACGTAATCATTCAGTTTACGTTTTATAAATGCAACTCGTTGTGACTGTTTGTAGTAAAATCTCAAACTACCTTTCATATTTTACTGCTTTGAATTGACTTTTATATGCTTAAAAGGAACTTTCATTTCCTGAATATTTACGATTTTCAAAAGCACAATTTTTAACCACACAATTGTACTTGATTATTTAATTTTGGGAAATTAATTTGTCTATACAAAAATTTAGTGATTTATATAAATACCACAATTCCAGTAGCTATTGTTTTCTTTCTTTTTGAACGTGCTGTTATTTTTATTCACAGATTTAAATATATATATATATATATATATATTTTAAGTAAATAATAATAAAAAAAAAGCTTTATTTTTATAGTATGTAAAAATAGATTTTTTTTATTTCTAAAATAAGTATTCAGATTACATCTAAAAATTTTTTTATACGAATTGGAATATCAAAAATATTTTTTCTGATACGATTTTATTCAATTTCATGAGAAAAATAAAAAATTTAAGAAAAAAAAAATTCGTAATTCAGAAATTTTGTAGGATTAATAAATATTTTTATTAAAAAATGGTAAATGTTATGACTTATGTTATTCCCAAACTTTTCTTTCAACTACCGAGCATTTTAATCCAGCCAAATTACAAGCCCTTTTTATACGCAATTTTTAGAAACCGATCTATGACGACAACTTTAGGTATTAAACAAATAAATATGTTTCATTTACAAATATATGTTTTGAAATACACTGATAATTAATGGAAAAGTTAATTAATATTATTTATGATTATTAGTTAATCATCGCAATTGTTAGTTAAACGAGTTTATTAATAGCTGCAAAATGTTTAATTTTTTATAAAAGCAAGTTTTTAACTTAATTAACGCAAAATAAATATATTAATTAAGAACTAAATTTCGAATTCAAGATACCGATTAGACTTATTTTATAGAATAATTTTCACATGTTTTAAACAAAGCCGAAAAAACATCAGCGCGACTTCAAATTAGTTATCTACTGAAAAGATGTAGAATTTTGTTTTTGACCTAAATTCTTGAAATTTTTTAACATCGTTTGTGTATTTAACAATCTGACGAAAGTCAACTCTTTAAATTTATTTTTTCAATTTCTTTTATTAGCTCACACTCTCCCTATATATATCTTGTTCAAAGTTTCCTAATAAAAAATAAAAGTTAATAAAATACTTTTTTATTCATCCACTCAAGTTCAAATACATTTTTTGAAACTTGTAGTGGATGACACTTGATATTAATACAGTTTTTTCAAATATTAATTCAGTAATTAAATTTAATTAATTCATTTTAGTTTTGTTTAGATTTAAGTTGCATATATCTACCAATAGATGGCTCTAGATAAACTAAAAAAAAATAAATGAAAATTATTTATAAAGGACTTTCTGCAATAGAGTGAAAAAAAAAAAGTAGGAATTGACTTAAAAAAATTTTTTTATATATATTACTTGTTTTTAATAAATATTAGTTTAATTCTTTCAGACATGATTTTTTTTTTCAAAATTGAATTTACTTTATTGTTTACTTCTAATTTTTCCTTTTAGAACTTAATTTTAGTATTAAATCTGGCATCCTATTTAAAGCGAGCGTATGAAATAATAAGAAATGAAATGAATTTTTTTTTTTTTTTTAAATTTTTTTATTATTATTTGAGTGTTCTTAGTCATTTCACTTTAAAGGATTGAAAACAAGATAGCATTTTTACACTTCAAGGATTGTAGATATTGGTATATTGCTGCTGTAAAACGCATCCGCATTAGTGAGTCAATGCCCACTATCCCAATGTTGTGAGAAATTTATGTTTCTAGAATGCTTTTTTCACGTTTCACTGATTATGTGTCATTGTGTTTTATGAATCTCTTTCAGAGGTTTCTGTGTAATAATGCCTTTTGTTATACGAACATATTTCACTGAAAATTAACCTAAATATCTTTCCCACAGCATCTATTTAATCTCTTTCAGAAAACCAATGCAAGTATAAATTGTATGGGAAGTTATAGTCAGGTCTCAATAGCTGTGTAGTGTTTTAAATTAATATTGTGCAAATATTGTACCAAATAATATTGTACCAAACTCAAATTCATGGATTTTTTTTTTTTTTTTTCTTGCTTGAATTTTATAACAATAAAAAGCATAGTTTAATTTTTAAAAAAAAATATTTTATTAAAAGCGCTTTTTTAAACAACAAACACAAGTAAGATAAACAAGCTCAATAAATGATAACCTACTGTAATAACAGGGATAGCAATATCTCTTTGCCAAATTTAGTAGCATTTTAACAGGTTTCACTGTATCCTATGCTAACGTTGTCTGATTGCCACCAACTTAGTAATATTTTTTTATATGCAAAATTCAAAACTTTGAGAGCGTGTATAAATAAGCAATTTTCATCGTATTATACATGAGCGTACAACAATTAGTGAACTGTTGGCTCTGTTGATAACACAGAAGACTGATTTTGGCTCTGATCTTCGGATGGGATTTACACGAATCAGGAAAAGATGGACATGCATTTAGTGTATCATGCTGTAGTAACACAAAAAATACAGAGAGCGTTTTCTGATAAGAGGCATGAAAGACAAATTCCTTTAAATGATTACATACAGAAAGTTACTCGTGCAGTTAGTGTAGCCCAAGTGACAGTTTAGCTAAACGAATGATTACACACCTATCCTGACACCTGCGGATTATCAGTCACATGAAATCATCATTATCAGTCATCATTCGCATTTGCACACTGGTTTTTACAGCAGATTGCAGCGCAACCGGAGTTTAGTGCACACGTCTAACTGGAATATATCTACTTTTAATATTCACAACGTCATGTGTGGACATCTGGGATTCTGCACTGTCACTTTCATTTTAGCCGCGTTTCTCTGTGTAAATGTTTGGACAGGAATTGTCCATAATTATTTTACTAACCAATTTCAAAAATGACACCTTCCGTTAACAGTTCACTGTCTCCGTTATACCTTGTATTGTATGACTAGAATTGCTTATTTAGATGTGTTCTATCATTATTAAAGTTCTGCCCATGAATTTGGAAGCACTCTGCCTGCAATGTTCATTTAACATATTTTGGTTGCTTAACGTCATTGGACCAGTAGTCCGAAACAGAATTTAAAAGCATCTGCAATTTCTGCTAGTAGAAACTGTATAATGAGATTTCAAGATAGTCATATTTAGATATGGGGTACTCGATATCATTTATTTGAAGAATTGCGATGGCGAACTATTGGGTGAATAGAAACCACCCAGTAGCCATAGAATAGTCCATCATTGGATGTATACTTCACACCACGCAACCGAAATGAGTAATGTATTTGGGTACTCATGTTTATCAATTGGAATGCAAGTCAGTGGGTTCTGTACTCCTTACAAGTGAATCCAGATTTTGTTTGTTATTCAAAAAATTGTCCCTTTGGCACGAATGGAACACCCATTGTTATCCCAATCATATAATGAAAGAGGTAAATTTGGTTGGTCCAATGTATATGTGTGGACAAGTATCTCTTTGGATGGTCTTACTGAATTGTATTTCGTACTACCATTACTGCAAAATTATATACAAGCGATATTCTTGTTCCAATTGTTTGTCCTTAGCAGATCTCTCACAGTTAGTGATTTTATTTTACTAGATGATAATACTAGATCACGTAAATCTTGGTTGGAGAATACCTTCGTGAGAACACTATTATAGTACGTGTGGGTTCACCGGCTCATTCTTCAAATTTAAACGCAATTGAATGTTTGCAATTTTTTAAGCTTTAAAGAGATGTATTTCTGCACTTAATTCGTACCTTGCAAACCTTCAAGTTCTTGGAACTGCGTTGACACAACAATGGATTTTGTTGCTGAGTTAATAAACATCAGCATTTAGAACATGGAACATTGCTGTATAACTTATCGATGTGATCACGTTCCATATTGGATCTGACCACTGGTTTTATTCAGATACTATTTTTTTATGTTTCCATTTTATGTATTTTCTAAAACAGAAAATAAAGCTATTGTTTGTCTTTGATGCCTAATTTGTGAAGCATTGTTTGATGTATGCTTTTGCCAAGTAAATATTGTAGGGATAAAAAAAAAAAAATTAGGATCTTGCATTTAAGTTAGTCTTCAATAAAATAAAAAAAAAACATTTTTAACTGGAAAGGGGCTACATAGCCCTGGATACAGGGGTGAGGCGTGGAGTAAAGTAAAGTAGTTGAATGTGTATTATTTTTTATTGAATTATGTTTTTTAATCTTTCAGTAAAATTTGACTCAATTTTCGAGGAAACAAAGGTAAAGCGTTTTCGTTTAACGTATTTTTTTTTTCGGATAATTTTATTTAACATTTAAATCTAATTTTACTATGAAATGGATCACCGAATATTTCAAATTATTTTAATATGAAAATTCCTCGTGTGAATCAAATTCAACTTACATGAAAAAGAAAAAAAATTAGTAGCATATTTGGATTTTAGAAATATGTGAGCCAAGCAACGCCGATTTTTAGCACCAGTATCCTTATATAAATCTCACCCATGTTACGTCACTGCTCGTTGCAATTCACTGCATATGATTCTACAGTGCAACAGCGATCTTTTTCAAATTGCAAACAAAGAAAGAAAGAAATTATTCAGGCTTGAAGTACTACCATTGTTCTAACTCTATAAAGAAAAATTTATAGAACGAAGGATTTTTTTTTTTTTTTTTTTTTTTTTTTTATCTTTTTCCTACTAGTAGAACTAAAGATACTTCATTTTTTTTTTTTTTTTTAACAAGCCCGAGTTGTGTTTTAAGATTGAAGGTCATTGATCAGATTTTTTGTGGGTGAGATGTACTGTTGTTATATAATAATGCGCTTTTGTATACCTATTATTTTGATATTATTATAACCAATAAGAAATTAATTGCTTTTGCGTACTGCTTTATTTTTTTATATAAAGGAAATTAATAATTTAAATTACTTTCCAAATTATTTTAATATTAGAATTACACTGATCTCCCCTCAATCCGACATAATCTGGACACGGCAGTGCTGGATTTTCGAGCGTCAATATAGTTTTAAAGGGGGTATAAAATTAGTTACATAGAGTACGCATTCTAGATAAAATTTTAAATGATTAAAACATGCACGTTTTATAAATATTTTTATGAATATAATTATAAAAAATAAATATTTAATAAAAATGCTAGCATCATGTCGCCATCCCGCGGTCAAGATCAATAAATGCCCTAACCCTTACGAAAAAATACAAAAGTGAAGACTATCAATGCCGGATTATAATCTATGCTAAAGTATCGAATGTCGATTAAAGAAAGGTTACTGTATTATGAAAACAATTGTATTGACTGAAAAATTTATTAGAAAATGAAAATTATTATCAGAATCTATATTCTGATAAATTATGTATATAAAGAATGTATATTCTGCTTTTAGTATAGATTTAATGTATTGTTTTACAGATCTTTATTTTATTTTAAGTATGTTGGTATTTAGTTCTTTTCGTTTATTGAGTTTTTATTGCATAAAATAATATTTTTTGTTTATTTTAATAGTAACGTAAATTTTTGCTTTGTGCTACAAACAGAACAATAATAAAAATTAGGATACTGAATTGTGATTTTTTTCTTAACAAATAAAAAAAAACTAGCGTGATAAAGATTTTAATTCTGAGACATAGATATTTGTCACATCTTGATTATATATTCCAGCTAAACACTTAGTGAAAAACTTCTAATGTATTTTTTAACTTAATTTTCTCAAAATTTTGTGTAATTCTAAATATTATTTAACACTAAATAATTTATATAGTGTTAAATTTAAATCATACTTAGAGTACGCATTCATTCTAGGAAATTTTGTAGGGATGGAAACTCTAGATGATTCGACAAAATACACTTCTTTTATTATTACTTAATATCGAGTTTTCAGCAGTTATAGATTTCTTTTGTCTTTTCAGCAAAACTTGTGCTACGAATAACATCGAAATATATCCTGGAAATATAATCTATAGTAATCCTTTAAAATTCGAATTTCTTACAGAAGCCTATCTGATAAACACGTGAAATTTATGACACTAAACAACTTGGTTCATGGACATTTAATTGAAAACATCAAAAACGATTGTATTTTTTTTTTTTTTTAAAGAATAATTACTCGTGTCAAACATTGAGATGGCTTCAAAAAAAAATTTTTTTAAGCTGTATGGAAACGCATTCTCGTAAAAAGAAAAAAAGTCTTTTTTTGAAAAGAACTGCACGTAAATTGAAGATTTAAAAAAAGTAAATTTTGCTTTAAAAAAAGTTATTTCCGTGTAAAAAGCGAAAATTATGTTGAAATCTATGTAGCATTAATTGCTTTTCAGAAATTTTAAATTAACCTTGCTTTTATTCAAAACATTTTCAATTTCTCTTTGAAGCAGAAAAAGAATATTCTACCACGTAATTATGTTTGTTTTAATTCTCAGTTTCTTGTGATTATATATATAAATATATTTCATATAAGAGAGAACTTCATATGATATTTTCTCACTACCTTTATAAAATAATGTATTCAAACCTCGGGTTATTTAACAGTAACTGTTCCTAGGGAAGTAAGAAACAAAGTTCATTAACATTTGCTTTTTGTCAGCTGTTTTCAGGTTGTCAAATCGTAAACCAGATACTTCCAGTTTATTTTATTAAAATGGTCTGATTTGAATTCTATTTTAAAAAGTGGTACTAGGGCAAAATACTTTATCAAAGGTATTCAGCATTTTCTTTTATTAATTTAAAATTAGTTAAATTACTTCTCAACTGAATTTTATTTAAAAATCAATTTTTGTATTGTACATGCAAGAAAAATTTGAATTAATTGTGAAAAGACATCCTTTTTTTTTTTTTTTTTTTTTAAACAGGATGACTACAGAAATAGTGAAAAATTTCCTTTTACTTGACTTTTCCTGGCTTAACCAATTTACGACATTTTCCTGACTTACAGCTATTAATTATATTAGTTTCCTGACATTCTCCCTACTCATCATTACTGTATGTGCCCAATATACGTTATTAAAAATACATTTACTATTTAATATGAAGAAAATAATATATTTTTATGTAATTTAATTAATTTATTATTAATTAAATTTTAACACAAGTATTAATTTTTAATTACAAAAAACAAAATGAACATCCTAAAAAAACTGTTGAAACAATATTTTACATATTATAGCAGACCCCTGAATTATTACAAAAAAAAAAATACCCTACTCCTACTAAAATAAATGTAGATCAATTATTTCATTTAAACTATTTTTAAGAGGGATTTTAACTTTTTTAAAAGGGATTTACATGATTTATTTTAATAATTGTCTTTTTTTTTTTTAACAAATGCGCAAAAAAAGAAATAACAAAGTTACGAAATGGCTAACGAATATTCTCTTAATACGTTTTTAAAGCACACGTACCTTTGAGTTTTGTTTATTCTTCTCAACTTATATAATGGAAACGCAATTGAAAAGCAGACTTAGTAATTAAACTCACAAATAACAATTTAAAGTGCACTCAACACATATGCTAAAAGATACTTGATCAGGTAATTTAGGCTTAATGCATTTAAAATATATACAAATAATAATTCATTAGACTTAATTTTCAGTAATTAAATACATAAAAAACACATATCAATTAGTGCAGATGCTAAGGATTATGAAATTAGGTTAAGGAATGATTTTAAGCTTAATACACAATAAATAATTATTAATAATACAATAATTTATGAAATATTAATAATTAATAAAATATTTAAAACATTAAAATCGTTGCTTTTCTAAATCGGTAGGAGCAAATAGCACAATACAAATAATAGCATGAGAAGTAGATCACAATTAAAAGACACATTTAAATATGATATCATAAGCTAAAGAGCTCGTCATAAAAAACCGGATGCAAGATTGCCATAAAAATGTAACGATCAAATAGGCAAGTATGTTTGGCTACAAAATAGCTGATCGCGCACATGCTTGGGTGAAATGCTCTCATATATGCAATTTTCTGCGATTTTTTTTAGATATTTTACGAATTTTCCTGACTTTTCAGATCAATAAAATTCCCTGATTTTCCGATTCTATCGCCACCCTGAAGATTGGCTGTGTAATCATATTATAATGCATGTATATAAAAAAATAAAATATTACTTATTTTCGATTTCGTGTCAACAGGCTCATTGGGTAATTCTTCTCCAGCAACCACTGTCAATGAATTGTATAGAAGCAATCTTAAAAATCAATACCTTAGGAGCATACCTAAAATCTGTTTGATTTGATGGCATAATGAATCACTCTCAAACTTTGTGCCATCAAATCAAATAGGTTAAAATATATAATCAAATTATTATAATATGTGTGTGTGTGCGTGCCTTAACATTAATTTAACTCAAACGTGATTGCAAACAACATTGTTGATCTCATCTCCAAATAGATACTTTCTGGCAGAGTAAAAACTTTCTTGGTTGAATAAATATATTTGATATATATATATATATATATCAACTAAATTACTAACAACTAAACTATATGTACTAAGATTATTAATAACATTTTTTTCCTGACATTTCTTTCATAGTGCAATTTTCAAAACATAAATATACATTGATGCATTAGATTTTTCATGCTGTTCAAATATTCAATAAATTTCGTGATATTTTTCACTTTTAAAGAAAATTTTTTTTAGTATGTGAAATATCGTTATTAAAATATTTGATTTATATACAAATTATAATGAATTTGAAATTTATGATGTTTGTATACTATGTTGTAATTAAAATTTTTATATAACTTTTTCCTTTTCGTAGGTCCAAAGCATTTTCACACAAATACTATCTGTATTTGATATTTATATGTCTTAATTGAGGCTAGTCCAGGTTCAACACATTACAGATATTTTGGAATCAATTTTCTGTTTGTCTACAGTGGAAACAAACATAGTATGTACCATTTCTCCTTTGTAAAAACATTTCATAAGTAACTAGCTGTTAACTTGCCATTATGCTGGTATTTAATTTTTCTAATATATTTTGGCAGACAAGAAGAATGAATATAATGTAAAATTAAACTAATTTCATGTATTTTAAAAACATATGATTATAACATAAAATATTTTGCAAATTCATTATAATATAAATTTAAGTAATAACCTGTTAACCGTTAATTTCACCTCCAAATGCACGAATAAATAAATTCTTAGATCAATCTTAAGCAAGCAACATAAAAGCTGAATCCATGAGGAGAAACTGCAATTTCAGACCCACCCCCTGTAACTTGTTGATTGTGATCACATTTGCTAGTTGCACTGGTGTAGTCTCTTAAAGTTAAAAAGAGATCAATCTGAATAAGTAATATTCATGGGATGAAAACTGTTTCACCCTCTTTCTTTCCTGCTAAAGTAGTCTCTCCAATCACATTGCCAAGCATCTTCTTTTCACAATTAATTGTGATGATTAATGATGTAATTGTGATTACTTGTGTGATTGCAAAGCTTTGGCAGGCTACTATAAAAAGTATTTTAAGCCTAGTAAAATTATTGAAGATCCTACTTTAAGTAAAAGACAATGTGGTGGCAATTCAGCTGGATCAATGTGTTTAGAATTTCTGTTTTGTAATTGATGACCTCTTTGGCATCAACTATGATGGCTAAAGGTTTTTATTAAGTGACTATGACTTGTAACATGACAAGTATTTGTTTCATCATTTCGTGGACATCTTAATTTTTAGCAGCAAGAATAGGCCTATCTCGTAACCAAATTAAATAGTGATAATTTTGATAAACTGCCATCTGATTTTTGTTTCGTTTGCCAGAAACTACTGTTAATCTACTGCCTCTGATCCACAATAGTCAAATAGTAGAAATTGTCAAATTCACTGATTCAAACAAAACTGCATTCCCACTATTTAAAAATGGAAAAGAAATATTCCCCGCACTCATTAACAAATTTTTGGAAGAACTATAATATGTGGAATATAATAAGCAATATTGGAAATTTGTCTGTCCATGAATTTCAAAAGAGTCGACAATGAAGGTTACTAGAAACATTTATGCCCATGTATAAACATATGATGAGTAGTGTTATAAATTTTGAAGAGACATTGGAAATTATCTCAGAGGAAATAGTTGTCCAAATTTATCAAGTTTTAGGCTATTCAATAATGAAGATGCTAATGAATTTATTGGATCTCACTCAGTATGTCTGTCAAATGAATACTTTATTAAGTATCAATGAAATACACAAAAGCTAATAAAAATGTGAAAAATTTGACAATTAAAAATATAAATGAAGCCTTTATGCTTTTGACAAATTTTTGACTATCAGGGAAAAAATGGGATCATAATGGAGAATGTATTTCTCAAGTACATGGGGTGATTTAGAAAGTCACAGCATATTATAAAATATCAAGAAAAGAAAAAAAAAGTGGTATTCAACTAACTTTTTTGGCATAGTTTATAAAGAAAACACCTGAAATCACTTAATGAGGTTAACGAGGTGGCATGTTTATGTATACATATAAATAAATCCCTTAAGGCATAGTTTTTGATGCATATTTTTTACATCCCTCTATTTTCGAACATTCAGCATTCATATCCATTTCAAGAAATCAATTAAATGCGAAAGTTGAGTGATGCCTGTAATTTTTGGCTAGGTACTAGATTAAAGAAGAAGAAAAATTAGAGCACTTAAATATTATAATTTTTAAGTGACACTGGAATACTGTGCATACACGCATACAAACATTCGTTTTTTTTATATATAGATTTGAAATATACTTGTTCTTACTGCTAACTAATGGTGTCAGTCACTAGATTTTTTTGAGTCTATTTATCAATGAAAGAATCACAATTGCAACAGAGTTTTATATTTTTCTTGTTTTAAAATTGAGTCTTATTTCTTGCTAAGCATTTGCAAATTTTATCAAAATAATTTTTTTCATTTTATTATCTCATCTTATTAAACAAAAGTTTTAAAAGCGCCAGAAAAAAATTATATTTGAATTAATTCTTTATTGTCATTGAATTGGGAAACGTGTATATGCTAATCTGCAGAAGTTGTAATTTACTATATTATTTATACAGTAAATTACAACTTTATATTATTTAATTTATTTTATAATAACCTATATAAATTAATATTAATTAATAGCGTATGTTGAATAAATATTTAAATGCAGTTTTGACTTTCTAATGTGTTTTTACTACATTTTTTTTTTTTAGTAAGAAATCTCTTGATATTATGTTCAGTCATCTCATTCATCCTAGCAGTATATATGCTGGTTGTTTCTGTGATTTTAATGAGAGCTTTAAGGAAGGTTAGTTTATTTGGTATATATTTAATTGGATCCATTGTTATTATTATTAAGCTTATTATAACTTTTTTTCATTTGAAATTATTCTGGATTCTCAGAAAATCTTGTATTTATTATTTTTTTATTTTAGCTTCACCATTTCAATTAATTGCCATGTATTCTTAATTGTTAATTGTCATTATTTATTAATTGTTTGTCATTATTTCTTAAAGTTTAATAGGTCTTCCATCCTCCCCCCCAATAATTTGCTTATATTTATTTTTGAAAAAATATGTTCTAGTCTTACTATAAAAATTTGATCTAAAGATGAAGAAGCAATACTAATGCTAATGATTGGTAAGAAAAACATTACAATAATTTTATTTGCATATTTTTCTTTCATAAATGTAGTTATCCTAATTAAAATATGTTTACTTATTGATTCACTATTAAATATTCATGATTACAATTGCATTATTTCATGTGTGATATATTAAAATTTATTATACATATCATTACAATCTATGCAAATGCTTCAATTCTGAGTTTTTATTTTTGTTTTCAGGAATTGGAACAAAAATTTCGACCATCAGCTCATAGCAGCAACCGTATTTACAGCATGGAATTTCTGCTCAATATTCTTCAGATCTATTGTTAATGTATGTTTATTAATACTTAGATACTTTTAATATTTTTTTAAAAATGTATTCTTAAAGTATTGAACATGCATTTTCATATAGATACAGGGTAAATATTTAAATCTTTTAGCTCAAATAATAGTTGAAAAAAAAATCACGATAGCCATGAATGGGATGTAAAATATGATTAAATAGTTATGCATAACATACTCATGGCACCTTCTAATAGTAAATTTAGGAGTTATTTTGTGTAAAAAAACTATGGATGATATGATCAAAACATTAAAATACTAAAATTTATAAGTAGCATTATAAGAAAAAACATATTGTTCTCAAAAATATAAACACAGTCCAAAATATCTGAACCAATGAAGGATAGACAAGACATTTAGTTATAATTTTTAGATAATTCTTGGTTAGTTAGAGACATTTTGTTATAATTTTTGAAAAACATGGACAAGAATATGATAAGAAAAATATTTTTTTCATGTATAAATAATAGGTATTGTATTAATGCATCCTTCATGATACTAATAAAAATGTGCAATTGATGTTACATTTATAAAAGTTTAATGCTGACAATGTTCCATAAAATTTTAAAATTGGATACAATATATTTTTATTGAAAGCGTTATGTCACACACATTCTTTAATGGGAAAAGTGTTACAAGATTGCATGGGAGAGATCCAAAAATAAAGTTTTGTATGTGTGAGTGTGTGCTTACTCTTTTCATAAAAGGGATATCTGTTGATTAGTACTACCATAGCAAATTATGTATCTCTTTATATCTTGCTAAAAAGCATTTCACTGATATTGTTTTGTGAACTTGGATTCAATCATGTTAGATTCTCTAGGAACATATGGACAAGGGAATATCAAAAAATTCAAATAATCTCTTATAATTGGAAGTATCTTTGTGTAATTAATGAGATTCTGCTTTGCTATTTGTTCATATGCTAAACTACATGTCTGTATATCAACTCGTCATCTATTTTGACAAAGAATATAAAAATTTATGCAAAAGTAAAATTACTGCCTTTTATTTTTATAATGTAAGATAAATTTAGGTGTTTTTAATTGCAGATGAAAGTCTATTTTTGTAGTTGTGAATTAAGTTTATTTTTTTGGTTACAAACATAACCATTTTAATATATTTTAGACACCTATTCCTGGCATAGCTGACTCAGATTACCAGTTATTTTAGCTGAAGCATTCCTCTTGTATAGATATGCTTTGATTTGGTTTCAATCAATTAGCAGACCAATATGATATAAATTATACTCTTCTGGGGTTATGTTTTTGATAAAGCCACCTTCTGGAATATAGCCATATTTTTAAAAAAAAGATTTGTTGATTTCGGAAGGACTTACATTTGTAATCTTTAATTTTCATTTGCTTATCTATGATATATTTTATACTATTCAATTTTGTTTTGCTACAACTATTATTGTACACTTTCGATTTGGTATCAATATTTTCGGATATTTATATCTGCATCGTAATAAGATTGACGGTGTATATACAGAAATTTTTAACAAATGTTACTTTGCAACTTTTGTTTTAAAGATTGGTTATACTTTAATAAGTCCATTGTCCTCTTTCTCTTTCCATTACTTTTGCCTAATTATTTTGCCATATATACTATTAAACCTATAACGAAAATTTATTATTTTACAGTTTAGTTTGAATATATTATTATATTTTATTAAATATGAAAATGTAACTATAATGATAGGCACGCTAACTAAATATAACTTAACTATATAAATGTAATTAAAAATCTATTACAATTGTAGTTATAAATGCATTATTGTGAAAAAAAAGAAATATTACTCATTAAAGTAACATAATAACAATGCAGTTAAACAGAAAAATTGAGAGAATAACAATATTTGAGAATAATAAAACAGTTGAGCCTAAAAGGCAGCTAACTGCTTATTTAACATTTTTTGTGCGTATGATAATATATATATATATAAAGCTTTAAAAAACTCTTTCGTTGTTTTAGTTTTTTTTTAATTTATATCTATATTATTCAATTTTTTTTTTTTTTCCATATATTTTAAGCATTACTTTGGAAAAAGTGTCATGTTTCTGAATTTCACTTTCAAGATCTTACCAAATATGTTCTAATAGTTTCAAATTTGGTATCTAATGGAAAAATTTGATATAGAACATGTATTGGTGTTTTGTTTTACCTATATATATATATATTCTTCATAAAATTTACATGATTGTATTAATTCTGGAGTGAAAAGAAATAATAGCAACAATTTACTTTTATTTATTTTTTTAATAAAATTTTAATACATGTTTGAACAAGTATTTATTTGGTTTTTAATGGTACATGAGTGATAATTATGACTCTAAATTTGTATTAACTCTTATAAGATGATGAATATATATATTATGGCTTACTTAAATTTTATTTTTATCTTGTATAGGATCTATACTATGGATATCATCAAGCAATGTTAGTTATATGGACACTTATGTTAGTTTTCAATGTAGTATTGTTTCTAAAATGTTATTGAAATAGTATTTATTTTCACAGAAGTTACCAATATTTATTATGAATTTTGAGGAAAAATTAAATATTAATTTTAAAAATAAATTTTAATTCATTATGTTTATTTCTATCAGTTGAATTTTTATATTTTATTAATTAGTTAAAAAATTGTCTCATTTTATTATGAAAAATATTTCATACTGAGTATTATTTTTTGTAGTGGTTTATTTATTTATTCTTACTCAAATTTTTATCATTAATTTCATTTAAATCTTTTATTTGTTATTATTTAATCCTTTTGATTTCCTTAAAAATTTTGTAATATTTGTAAATAAAATCATAATATATTAATGGTTTGTAAATATATTTAATTTTAACAAAACAATAAATAAACTGGACAAAATAAACATTTTTGTAATACCAGTATAAAATTTTTTTTAAATTGTATAGTTTGATATGTTTATTTATTTAATGTTTATTACTCATTCATTTTATTATACATTTCTAAAAAAGAATCTAATTTCTTTCTTTGATGAAAATAAAAGCAAATAAATAACTTACAAAATACACCAATTTAAAATGTTTTAATCAAAATCTGTTTGATTTTGCAAAATTGCTATCGATAAATTTATATTTCAATTTTGTTAGAGGTTAATTGTATAGATGTTAAACATTTGGTTTGAAATCTAAAAGAATTCTTTAATTATATATTTTTAATTATTTTTATTTTTTAACAATGTTTTAAATGTTATTTGTAAAATGGAAAGATTTATTATTATTATTATTAAAAGGAATTACATATATTAAAAATAAACCATCAGTATACATTTATTAATATTTCACTCTTATATTTCAAATTATTTATTGGAAGGATTAATATGAATAAATTATATAGTTAAAAAGGAATAAAATGTATTTGTTTGAATATTTTAGAATGCTAAGTAAATAAAAAATGCTTCTGATTTTTCAATTAATCTTTTTTCATAGGTATTTTCATTCTTGTGGTTTTATCAAACTTTCAAGAATTAGCAGATATTACTAGACTGGAAGACATGGCCAGATTAAAAGTGAGTTATTTTTTTAAGAGCATTGTTTTTTTTTTTGTTAATAATATAATATAATTCTTGTTAAAAATCCTACAGTTGCATTTTTTGTAAAAACGAATCACAATATTATTTGGTTTTTATATATTTTCCGTGTAAATTTGTTGTGTATTTAAATATTTTTCAATTGAATCTTTGAGCTATATTACTATTCAATTCCAATAATATTGTAGGTGAATGAGGAATTTTCTGTCAGTTATGTTTACTTTCAAGTTTTTTTTTATAAAATTAATTTCAACCATATAATTAATAACAAAGTAAACCCTTAAACATTGTTTTAATTTGAGATTCCTTTATAGCAAAAATGATTTGTCATTGCCCAATTTTTTTTATGGAACTGTATATTTTTTTGTTGTTAAATTTAATTTAGAATAATATCAGTAAAGAAATCAGAAATTTTTTAGGAATCTATATTCAACATAATATCATTAAATACAAAATTTCATCAATTGAGACATTAGAAAGCTTATTATAAACCTTTACTAAATGACATTTTGGCTTGGAGGCTTTTTAATATCACCAGGAAATACTGTTTTAATATAGCATTAATCGATTTCAAATATGTTAATAAACATAGACTTATAAGGGGAAAATAGGCAAAAATTTTGAAGTAATTGGCTTTTTTTTATTGCCTGCAAATATAATATATTACTTGGTGCAACATTTTGCAAACAATTTTTAGTAATACATTTATAATACATATCTGCGCCAACATAATACCTCACATTGTGCAATATAATTATAAAGTATGAAACCGGTAATTGAATCATTTTGTTTTGCATATGTTAATTTTTATTAAAAAATTTTTTTATAATAAAGCCATTAAATAAATTTTAATTTTGAAATAAAATACCATGTAAAATTTTATCAGAAAAGACATTTGAAATTTTTAATTTAAGAACAATAGCGCAACTTGTATTTATTTCTTGATGATAACAGTCAAAACTTATATATTCTTTTTTTAATTAATTAAAAATAATAATCTTTCATTGTAGTCTACAAGAATCATATTCTTTTTTATCAACATATTACTGAATATACGTATAATATAGTAAGAAAATAAAATAGTTTAGTTTATAAATGAATAAGAACTTATGATGCAAATAGTATAAAATTAAAATAACAAAAGATCCAATTGTATTTAATTATATAAAACAATTTCTTAAATCAAATTAGTTTAAAAAAATTGTCTGCTTTTCATTTGTTTAAGTGTAATAAGTTATAGTATAGAAATATAGTTATTTATGTATTTGTTTCTATGGATATTCTTGATTAAAAAGGTAAAATTTTTGTATTCTTTTTTTCACTACTTTTTAGTTTGCTTCAAATGTTATTTTAATAAAATTAATTTTTTTTTTACATTCAAATTATTTATATATTCACATTTTTTCTTCTGTTGTCATTGTTTTGATATGATTGTTATCAATAAGAAATAAATACTAGTAATGCTATTTTTCTAAAGTTATAAAATTTCAAATGTTTTTACTGATGAAATTTTACATAGTAAATTTTAATTTTGAAATAAAATATCTAAGTAACTTTTATTGCTAAAAAATAATAGAAATTGATATAAAGCTATCTATATGCAAAGCAAAATGTGATTCGATAAACATATAAATGAATTTAAAAAGAACTAGTTTTAATTTTTGCATAATTTTTTGCTATGCTTCAGATAAAAAAATTAATTCAATGAAATAAAAGAACATTTCAGTTCTAATAATTAAGAAGGCAGACAAATTTCTTGCTTTATTGTAGTATAGACATTTTGTTACCAAATAAGTACTTTTAATTATATTTTTATATGACACAAAATAGTATTATTGTAGTATAAATTGTTTTGTGTTTTGTTATATATTGCTATGCATTTAGGTAAGTATTTAATATTTTAGCTTGTGAAATATTCAACCTTTCTATAAATTGTCATGTGTCTTTGTTCTTTTTTATATTTAAAATTTATGGCATTGATATTATTTTCAGACGGGTACCATGAGTAGCTTGAATACCACTTCCCATAGTTTATCTCATTACTCGGTGAATATGCTTGGAGGTGCTCATTCAAGAGCCTCTACTCCTCATGGATCAAATTTTGCTGTTGTCTAAAATGATTTTTCCATTTATGCTGTTTGTGGGACCAAAGGCATTCATTCCATTTTTTTTTTTTTTTTTTTTTTTTTTTAACTTTTTATTCCTTTTATCATTATTTACACTATATACATATATGTGTATTGTTGAATCACTTTTAGGATTCATTGAATTGTTATGATTGCACTAGCATGGTGGAAATGAATTTTTGTTATTTTTTGTTTGCAAGTTTTAAGATTATCTATATAGGTAGTATTAATTTACAAATTTTATTTCCTGGATTATGAATCCTTATTTGATAAGGTATAATTTGAGCATGTCTTTATCAGTTTTTGGTTGTATGATCATTACTAATTCACTTCATTTTATATAATAGAAAATCTCTATGAAATTATTTTTTTCTTACCAGAATGCTAAATAATCATTGCTATCAGGAATAAACTATCTAACTCCAATCAGAAATTTGAACTACTGAAATTCTGACATTTTCCTCTTATTTGGTGTTAATCTTTTAACATGTAATTGTATTTTTATTTGACTACATTTTCTGTATGTTGTCATTAATTCCAAATATATGAAGTTCAATAATAGCTTGCAGAAAACGTAAAACTAATTGTAGTAATTGACATTTTTTCCCATATATAGTTTTTCTGATAATGTTGCCTACATACAGCTCCAATCTGTTTCTTTTATTTACCATTATTTCAAAGCCTCTAAGGGATCACCAATTTGTAATATTTATATTAATCTTAGCGCTGTAGAAAATTTTCTGACTGGTTGGTTATACCTAAATTTGTATGTAATAGACTGTCCAGTTATCACATGATTCATAGATTTTGTGGTTGTTAAAAGCATTTAATTCGTTTACAGAAAATACACAAATTAGTAAAGTACAAAGATGAGAAAATAACAGTTCATTTTTCAAAATAACGATCTCATTTTTATATAGGATAAAATATATGTATTATGTGATAGAGCTGCATATACAGCCTATCAAATTCAGTATTATGCTGTAATATTTGTAACTGAAAACTATTTATGTGTATGGTATATAAAGTTAAGCACTTGAATTAAGTGATTTCTCAAATTTTACATTGCATTTAGAATAGATAAATCTCATTAGATGTAAGTTTATGATATTAGACTTGTTTTATTATTCCTTGTTGAATCTGTGTTGTTTAATTTTGAATTTAAAAAAAAAAATAATTTTTTTTTTTACCTTGATGGATAGTCTTTTGTATCCCGGTTTTTATTTTACCAGTGAATTAAATAAATTTTTATTGATTTCCTTAATATATATGCATTCTACTATAGATATGTATGTGATAGGATAAAGAAAATAATTTAATTTATTTTTTTTTAAATATATGTTTCTATATTTTTTGTTATCAAAATTATCATTTTTAAAATTTATGCTTGGATTTTTTTTTTTTTTTTTTTTTTTTTTTTTTTTTATGTTTAAAAATTATTAAAAGTACCATATATTTTTAGATATGATTTTTTTATTTATCTGTGCAGTATTCATCATATTTTCAAAAACTGTTTTAATTATGGAAATCATTTATACAGTTTTTATCAATTATTTTATAAAATAATTGAAATAGAAAGATAATAACAGGATTAGAACACCTTATAAAAGTTGTATTTATTTTAGAAAACTAGTCAAAGTAATGCTGCAATGTAGTTAGCAATTCTTTATGAATCTGAAAAGCAAAACTATTTTAATTCTTAAGTGAAAATTATATAAATGAGAAAGGTAACATAAAACATGTCTTCCTGCATTTTACCCCCATGTTTTATTTTAGATTCAAGACCGATTGTGCTATTTTTTTTCTGTGACATTTATACATTTATATTGTATTGTTTTTGTTTTGTGTCTGATTTTTCATTTTTTTTGTATAGTTTGTGAATTACTATTGTATTCATAGTAATGACTTCTTTATTGCTTATTTTGAGTGACATTCCATTGTAAAAACCCCTTCACATATATAAAGTCTGATATACAATTTTTTTTTATTATACTAGTATCAAATCTTTTCTATTTGGGTATTACTTCAAATACACTTTCCGTCCAGTTAAGGTTACAATTTTTTTTTAATGATTGAAAATAATTACAATATGTCTTTAATTTTATTATTTTTTTCTTATTTTGGAATTTGGTATTTTTGTTTACAGTGTTAAAGTTTTTTAAAAAAATCATTGTGTATGGTTGTAATCTTAGACAAGTATTTTTAGTTAATAAAAAATTAAACATATTTTTATGCATAATGTTGTTTTTGTATTCTAATACTAACACAATAATATTCATTCATCAACATGACTATATAAATAAATAAGTATTTATAACCTTTTGACTTGAATTACGAGAAAAAGTTTACACCTTAAATTCCAATTACGACAAAATATTTTCAGAATTTAAGATCATATACTTTATATAATATTGGGTTGACTTTGTTTTAGCTGATTTAAAAATGCTTCTTTTCTTATTATAGTTTACTTTACCTACTTACATCAAATTAATTATTAAATATTAACTGAAATTTTTACTTGGACAAATTGAGAATGCAAACCCAGATTATAGTTGGTTTTTAAATATCATCTTTTGTTTTTGTCTTAGGAAGATAAAATTTGTACAAATGCATTATTTTTCTATTGAATATTGTAAATTGTTATTCTAATTTAAAATATAAGCATTAATTAAAAATAATATGTAAGTGTTAATTAAACAGTACTTATTTTTCTTTGAAATAAGCTGTCCAAGATTTCTACAATTTACTTGGATTAAACATTGATTTTGATGGGTTGGGGGAAAATTGCATATACTTTAAAATGATTGGGGTTTTTTTTTAATATTCAGTTAAATTCTGTATTGCATTATTGCATAACATCTAAACTTAGTGTGTTTAAAATACAACATTCTCGAGAATGAAACTCATTTTTAATATACAAAAGGACACAAGAAAAAAATAAAAGAAATTGTGGTATTCTTTTAATTATTACACTTATAAAGAATTATTTGTATGAAAACAACCATACTGTATTTGAGGAAAACGTTTTCCCTCTTAATTTCTGTATTCGTGCAATAATAAGATATTTTGTATTTTATATAAATTAAATAGTTTGAAAAATTTATTATTCATAATATAAATGACAGAAAATTGATATTAAATTTTATTTTCAAATTTAAATCTATATATTTTATATGTCAAATATTATTCATAATACATTGTCTTAACATGACGTCATTATTATATGAGATTAATTTTTAATCAGAAAATAAAAGTTTAAATTGTTACATACATAAATAAAGAAATCTAAAAGAAGCAATAGCATTGAGATTGCACATGAGAAAATACACATTTTAGACTACTGTATAGACTATATTAATACTAATATTTTATTTCACTTTGTATTGGGGAATAAAATTACTTTATGTAGGAAATTTAATTTAATATTCTTATATTTGTTTAAATTACATTACTTTTAAAAAGGTAAATTTAACTTTTTAAATAAATGTAAATGAATTTTTCTCTCTAAAAATAAAATATGCATTGTATCAAATCATATTCTGTATTTTTAAAATATATTGTGGAATTATTAGGCTATAGCTATATTAGAATTATATGGACTAAAAGACATGTGATTTTTGTTTTAATATTAATAATTTACAAAAATTCATTTTTCATAATCGATTGAAAAAAAAAGCATTTAATTATTTTAAATAATATGGATAATATTGAATTAATATTTATAACAATACAGGTCAAAGTATATTATTGAATATTACTTTTTAAAAAAAGTATTTTTAATGTGAACCTTCCAATAGTATATTTTTATGATTGTTGAATATGTATTTGCATGAATAAGGGAAATTATTTTAAACTTAAGAGTTCATTAGAAAATTTTAATGATATATATAAAAAAAAAAAAATGTAAAAATAATATAATTAAAAAAACATATACAAATTATGTAGTATTGTTTTGCATATTTATCATAATTTTGAACATACAGAATAATAATTGTTTGGCTAAAATAAATATTCACAAGGAAATGGTCTGTTATAACTAAAACAGAGATTTGTTTACTATAAATGAGTGTTCAGTAAACTAGGGCCAGAAAAGACTGCATAGTTCAAATGAAGTAGGTAGAGTTTTTGCCAATGGAAAAGAGAATTTTATTTTTGTAAATAACCATTTTTTAAAAAACCTTCAAACATTTCATTGTTTAATAAACAAGAATGAAAACATGCATGTATTTTGATTATAGATATAATTTTAGCAGCAAACAAAAAATTAAAAAAAAAAAATGATATTTATTGCAATCTGTGATTAAAATTGTTGCATGTATTAAATGAGCACTATTTTAATCATGCCAATCTAAAAGTTGTTTAATTGTTTTTTGATAAAATATGCTTCCTTCACAAGTGTTGATTGATTTAAATGTACTATAAATCAACTTAAAATAATTTTTTATCTATTTCTTTTGGTTAAGAAATAATTATAAAAAATATCTGCTTGTCATTTATATAAATTTGCTTTAACATATTATATTCTTTGCTGTAAAATTAATACAGATATTCTCTACTTCACAGCTGTTTTAACAGGAGTTTTATTACATCTTGAATTTAAAGCGAAACGATATTGAAAGAATACCGTGTTATATATATTATTATTCTGGAACCAAATTTATTTTCAAATCACTTAAGAAGGTACATTTGGTTTAAAAATAAAAGTATCTTATAGTTATTTACTGTTCTTTTATGCATTAGTGATTTATACAATCCATTTGATGCGAAAATCAGAAGAAGGATCTGTAATATTAATGGCTTGAATGAAATTATCAATTGATTAAAAAAAAAGAAATTCTTATGTTATTTGAATATTTCGTTTCTAGCATATCTCTTAAAGGCTTTACTAATAATAGCATGGTTCTGAAATTCAACTTTAAACTAACGGCATTGGTTTTTAAGCATTATGCGAATTTTACATTATATTTTCAGTTATAAAAATGCTCTGTTACTTTCATTAACACACATATGTATGATTTAGAAATAGGAAACTTATATTGTCTGTAAAAAGATAGGATTTTAAAATATGTAACTGAATAGTGTACTATAATTCTAATTAAAGAGTAAAAGTCTGTAAAAAGTATTAAGAGAGCAATTTATTTGTATAAGAGTTTGTTCTGTTTTGAGATCTCCCTGCAGAAATGTTGCCGCAATTAAAGTTCCCGATCCTTTTAATTAAATTTCTTATTCATTTCTAAACATGAATTAATTAATTTCCAGATAATTAAAAAAATATATTTTAATAAACATCGCATCTCCATTTATAATTCATTATTTTCAGATGAACCAGAAAATTCAACAATGATTTAAAATGGCAGAAGTGTAGGTCAGTTTGCAGACTCTAATTAATGAGACACTATACATGAAATTTCCGTTAATGTTTGAAGCAATGGGCGTGCTAAACTTGTAGAAACAAAAAAGCACTTTAGTTTGCTCAATTTAAAAAGAATTGTTCAGTTATTCTTTGGCAATGATTGTTCACAAAAAGTATAAAAATCGCCATTATTATTATAAAAATACATCATTCAAGTTGTCTTCCTTGAAGAGTTCTTATAAAGAGTTTTATTGCCGTTACATACTTTTTAAATCCTTAACATGCTTTTTGTAGAGAAAGATAATATCTTATCAAGAATTGCCAGTTATTTTTTGGCAATGATTGTATGTTCACCAAAGTACAAAAATCATCATTATTATTGTAAAAACACACAATTCTGGTTGTCTGAAGTGCTCTTATGAAGTTTTACTGCCATTGCATTCCTTTAAATTCCGTATCTATATTTCTGTAGAGAAAGATAACGCCTTAGCGAAGCTGATTTTAGGAAGAGTCGGTTTCAAAGAGAGCATTGATATCGCCGACCTTCATTCTTTCTAGCCGTGGGGCGGTGAGTGATATATCGCAGTAGTACTCTATCACGGGCATCAACTCCACTTTCAGCAGGGAATGTCTTCCGTGCCTGCAAGGATATTTAAAAATATACATATATGACGATTATTCTTCTGAATATATCATAACTTTCAAAAAAAAAATTATTTTCAAATAAAAATAGTCATTTTTTTTCCAACCGTGCTTAATATAACTTCTGCATTAGCGCAACAGCTCCATGGTGGGCCAAGGCCGTCTGCCTTCTGGCAGATTTCGAAACAGAAGATGCTTTCTTTTTACGGCGTAGGGTTGTCAGCCCTACGCTTAACACCCAACAGGCATATTAGACGGGACCTACGGTTTAAAATATGACGCGAAGAAGTAAGGTAAAATTACTCACCCAGGATTTTCGCGATCTGCGTCAGAGCACTTTCCCGGACTGACTTGCGCACCTGGATGGAGGTGACGTAACTGGTGACCCCGGGACAGTCATGACTAGACAAAAAAATAGTCGAGGGTTTCCATGCAGGAACGGACGGTCTGCAGTGCCATGGCGTCGATGACCACGTCGTCGCTCATGTGGCGGTGGGCAATGCCAGCCTGTCCGATGTCCGTCCCACTGCACTGACAAAGCTGCGAAGAAAAGTTGTAGCTATTTAAGTAGAAACTTTAGGACTTGAGTTCTTTATATCGGTGAGAATAATTTTGGCTAATATTCTTCATACCGATATAAAGCACTTCGGAAGTAACAATTTGCAAATGCGTATTGTATTAATCTAGAATTTTTGGAATTTTTTTTTTTTTTGTAAATATTTTCTTGTTACTTTCAAATGTCGAGAACATTGACCTTGAATCATTCGTCACTATAAATATATAAATACCTGTTTATTTTTATTATTGTAATCTTTTTGTAATGTATGATTTATATTGTTTTTTACCTTTGGATTGGTGACAAAATTACTCTTCATGATAAATTGTCAATCGCCCATTGCATCAAACAGCACGTTAAAGCTCCATCGGGTTAGCGAAATCTTACATATAAATTTAATAACGACATGGGAGGATTTAATGAGAGATTTGGCAAAGATTTTAAGTGTACTTGAAAACTTTAATCCAGGTCAAAAAAGTTGGCAATAAAAGTTAATTGATAATACTCAATAAGAGGCTTATCTAGAGTGTTCCCCAATAAACTTATTGTATTTTAAATGAATTAAATATTAAATTGGATCCTGTACTTCTAAAAAAAGCTCATTGCACTTTTTAAAAAGTAATTCATTATAGCTATAAAACTATTAAGCTCATGGGGCTATGTGTGCACATGTATTAATTTTAAACGAGTTTAGGGAAAAGATCCTGTGAATCAATTCAAACTCTTGTTGTTTCTTATCCCACTCGGTAAACAGCAACATCTAGAACAAATCCAAGAACCCATGTGGTCTCATGGAAAGGGGGTAGGCAGCTTCTATTATGATGGAACACCCGTAGGTAGAAGTCTGACTTGGCTCCGTGACATTGACTTTTTACTGGATAGGGCTGTCAGCACTACGGCCAACAGTCATATTAGACTGGGACCTGTGGCTTAAAGTGGATTCCGAACCACTACAAACACCCTTGGCACTGCCGGGACTCGAACCCGAAGCCCTGTGGCACCGAACGCTGGCCATTCAGCCATCAGGCTTTTCAAATTCTTAAATGGTTATAATATAAAACAAAAAAAGACATCTATGCGATAATTTTCAGATGACATGATTAAAAATTTAAATGCCAATAAAAAGAGAAATAAAACAGACTTCAAAATTCGGGCTTAGAAGAACTTGTTTTGAAGACATAAACGATATTCAGATACGAGTAACAGAACTTTAAAGCACCATCTTAGGCACAAAAAGATAAGTTCTAAGTATTTCGTAACCAGAGATAATTAGGAAAAGAATTATTCTAGGACTGCATGGGAAATAAACAAAAATAAAAACACGTTTAAAAAATCTAATTTGCAAAAAAATATAAAGACTTCCTATTTCAGGAATGTTATTTGTAAGGAAACAAACATAAATCCTTATGAAAGTCCTAAATAATGTGCTTAATTATCTATACAAAGAGAACCGTTAAAGTAATATTTCTCTCTCTCTCTGTACACCTACTTTGCACTTATGACACGCATAAAACCCTTTTATATTCTTTTTTTTTTTTTTTTTTTTCTTTCTAAATTTAGGCCTTCATTTTTGAAATACTATTTCTAAACATAATTTGTTGTACAAAAAGTCTAAACTTCTAGTTATCCCAAGTATTTGCCTGATGGCCGAATGACTAGCGCTCAGGAATTCGGTGCCACAGGATTCGGGTTCGAGTCCCGGAAGTGCGTTGGATTTTCGTAGTGGTTGGGAATCCACTTCAAATTGTAGGTCCATGTTTAATAGGCGTAGGACGGATGACCCTACATGCTAAAAAGATAACATCTCCTGACTTGAAATCTGCTAGTAGGGAGACGGGCATTTCTTTAGGGTTGCAATACTGTAATTAGAGGAATTCGTAGCTTCATTTTTCGAACAATATAATGACTATTTTATTGCTATTTCGATAATTAGTTGCAGAATTCTTATTTGCACCAATTAAGAACAGAAATATATATTCTTTTAAATAAGTATTCCGATAAATTATTGATTATTCTGAGCATATTGTTATAGCATACGTCTGTCGCTGATACAGAACAAAATACTTTTTATGATGTTGCCACTCATGAAAATAAGAAACAAACAAGAAAATTAAAACGAGTCCTGTCGGGCCAATTGCTCTCCTGTTAGGTCGAATTTAAAATTAATTCAAAATCTGATTATCTTTCTAAATATAATTATACTAAAAATTGTAATCGTCTAATGCCGTTGTACAGTTTACCCATGGGTATCTGTATTTTTGGTGTTTGCATTATAGGTACATGAAATGGCAGCATAATATCACCTTTCTGAACCTGGAGCGTGAGAGGTTTTAAAAATCAATATACTTATGATTTATTATTAAGAATGATGCATTACTATATATCATTATAATTGTATTTCATTATCATTATATATATCATTAACATAATGCAAAAATTTAGAACTTCAATCAACTTTTTATATATTATTAATTTATTTTTCAATTTACTTACAATTATAGATTTCACTAAATGAAAAAATATTATTTTATACATATTCATAACATAATATACATATACATATACATAACAGCAGTAAAATTAATTACTTATCCCCATAAAAATGATGACCATAATTAAATTAACACAAATTAAAAATTATTCAATTTGATATAAAAGTAGGGATGACACTGAATTTTATAAGAGTGTTGATGCATGGTGTCATAGTGAAATAATGGTAAGATAATTCATTCGGGACTTATTTGCTAGGTCTGAAGTAAGAATTTATAATGAAATTGCTCAAAACGCTTAGCAAAGAAGGCTCTTTACTTCAAGGCAGGGGTGTTTGTATATCTCAATAGATCACAAGCGAAGAGCCAGGTTCGCAAGAAACAAATATCAGAAAAATTCCTTGTATTCTTATTCCTTTGCAGCGAACCATTTTAGAGATGGGAGTCGATTTCTTCTTCTCACGAGGTATCCAGATAAACAAAATTTTTAGACGCTTCTGATAAATATTGCCGCATGTCTACTGGTGTCTAGTTAGCGTGGCTAACTTCTTTTTTTGATCATTGGAAAACATCCTCTGCATCTGAATTGAATCTGTTTTGTGTTTTCAAGGGGGAAAAAAAAAACACCGATTAAAAAGAAATGAAGGAAAAACCCCACATTTCCTACATATATTTGCAGCTTTGGTCAAGAATTTGTTTTCCACCGGAAATGGTCCCTCATTGTTCAGAGCCTTCTCGGATTCAAAAGGGAGCTAGAACTATTCACATGCAAATCATTCAAATATATATACTTTAAATATCACTATAATACATGAAATATATAAATATTGCAAATAATTTTACAACAAAAAACAGCACATGAACAAAACTTTGATCTTTTTTAGTATTGTGCCCAGTTTTTGTTTCCTTATCGTTGCTTGCGAAGCATTTATCATCATTTGTAATCAAAGCAATCATTTCAAATTCCATCATTCATTTTTATACATATCATAGCAATATGTTACTATTTTGAATTCTCTAGTTAATAGACATCGTAATTCACACATTCACCAGCGGCAAATGAATTACCCACCATGGCGACATTGAAGATCCCTGCGACGGTGCATTGAGTAATTGTTCAGCTTGTTCCCTGTTAGTAACATTCAAGGTAGAAACTCGAACATCAGCTCCCTGTTCTTTCCATCTGCGCAGACACCCATGGTGATAAGGAGTAGTAGGTCCGGTCCTCGATGTCAGGATAACGTGGCCTGCACCTCTGCTCAATAGCCAGCGGGCCAATTCGAGTCCTAAGCCACCCAGTCCTCCAACTATAATGTACATTCCTTCGTTGCGGAAGTAAGTCCTGTTTATCACTGGCTGCTTTGTAGGAAGAACTTGTCCCATCTCATCACGCAGCTGAAATGAAAATATATTTTGGCTGATATCTATACATATTTTTGATGACTTGTCTTAATCTATCTGAAACTATGCAATAAATATTTAGCATTCAAACGCTTTATTTTATTTTCAATGCTTTAACTTGAAGCTTAAAGAAAAAGCAGTGACCGAAATCAATTTATTTATTGATGTAAAATTTGTGGGTTTTTTTTTCCAACTATTATAATGTTGTGCAGATAAAATTATTGTTTTCTCAACCACATTTCAGTATGAAAAATATTTTTCTGTCAATCTGTTTGATGTATCTCGTAAATACATTATTGTTGTTATAAAAACATTGAGTGTTGCTTCCTCAAGAAGCAAAGAGGTAGAATTAAACTAAAAGTTAATCATATTCTGCCATCTCTTAAAATAGACCTAATTTAAGTCGAAAGTCATTTTGTCGATGAAAACAATGTATATTTGTATTTCTTTCCTAGGTTTTTAAAAATAATCTTAAAATTATATCTTCTTCATTGGCCCAACATTCCCATGGTGGACCAAGATCGTCTGCCTACTGGCAGATTTCATGACAGGAGATGTTTTTCTTTTTACGGGGTAGGGTTGTCATCCTACGCCCAACATTCTACAGTCATATTAGACCAGGGGCCTGAGAGCGGAGTAGCTAGCACTCTGGCACTCGATACCACAGGCTTCGGGTTCGAATTCAGGTGGTGCCGTGGATGTTTGTAGTGGTTCGCAATCCACTTTAAGCGGTACGTCCCGATCTCATATGACCCTAGAGCGTCACAGAGCCCAATCAGACTTCTCCCCCACATCATTCTCATACTGTAAAAGGGAAACCCAGCTCTAAGCACAGTGATGTGATGTGATGTAGTAGTAATAGTAGTAGTCATATTAGACAGCGAAGATCCTATGGTGGGCTAAGTCCATCTGTCAACAGGCAGATTTCGAGACAAGAGAGGTTTTCTTTTTATAGGATAGGGGGTCAGTCCTACTCTCAACACTCTACAGTCACATTAAACCGGAATGTACAATTTAAAGTGGATTCCGAACCACTACAAACATCCCTGGCACCGCCGGGACTCGAACCCGAATCTGTGGCACCGAACGCTAGAGCTATAAATTATATGACCTATTAAATTATTTTTTATAAATTTTTGTGATCCGACCACTAAAAGTACTCACTTTTAAAAGTATTTCTTTCAAGTGATTGTCTTCTGTTGAAAAACGGAATGCTTGGTCCACTTCATTCTTGTCTGGGCAGCGGCTGGTCCTCACCGGATGAGATGCCGCCTCGAAGCAGATTCTTTGCGGCATTTGGATCATCGACAAAACTCGGTAAAACACACTGTATGATACTCAGCACACTCCAATAAATAACGTGGAACTAAAACAAGGAAAAGTCATTAAAAGAGGTTATGTTACGTGAATTGTTCAACAATAGGAAGGGAGGAAGACCGCGGGAAAGGTGGATTGCTAGTGTCGGAGAGGACAACTGAAAATTATTGACTGGAAGAGATTGATACTGGAGCGTGAAAGATGGCGAGCTGTTTGTGTTGGAGGGTCAAGCCTAGACAAGGCTTTAATGGAGAAGAAGAACTAAAACAAGTCTTCTTATGAAGAAAATTCTTTTTTTTTTTTTTTTATTCGAGCTTTAATTTTATGGTTCAATCTCGTATCTTATACAGTAAATAAGTTTCCCAAAATAAGTTTCGTATATGTAAGGTTAATAATACAGTAAATGAGTTTCTCCCAAACCACTGTACGTAAAAATCGTATGAAATGCTAAATTTAGTTGAAGAATTAGTAACATATTACATGTTTAAAATATAGCTTAAAATAGCAGAATTGAATCAAAGTAAATCTAAAATTGTATAAAAATCTCATGAAAATTTAGGAAAGCTAGTACGGTTTTCTGTGAAAGTTACTTATTTAATAACATCGAAAATTAGAAAATTATTTGGTAAAATTCTCCATAAAAATGCAATATAGCTCATTTACTTTTTCTGAATAAATTGCTCGCTAGGGTTAGCGATATTTCAGCTTACTATTTAGAAATGTGTATAAATGGAATTTTACTATGAATCAAAGAATACCACACAAAAAATAATGTCCAATAATAATTGTAGTTTGAATTTACCCTTATTTTCTGCCTATAATCCACATCACTTATTTTTCGTAAGTTTTCAGCTATACAAATGAGAAAAAAATATTTTAAAATGTGAGCATTTAAAAATTAAAAAAAAAAAAAAAAAAAAAAAAAAAAACTGGCTAAGGTGGGGGAATTTACACTTTCTCTCCCAATATGCATAATTGGTTTTAACTGGGTTACTATCATTGATGAATGAAAGTCATACTCTATAGGTGATGGATACAACAGCCAACAATAACAAATAATTATAGACTTGTGGTGCCATCTATTATCATCGAACAAAAACATTTTAAAAACGAATTTTTCAAGAATTAAAATGTATCGATTACTCCGAAAAAAGTAGTAGCGATAGTCTATCCATACAACAAAATTGTGTGTATTTTTCAGAGTATAATCAGAAGAGGCAGAAAATTACGGTAATTACAAAAACTACTAATTTATTAAAAGGTCCTCAATAATAGATGGAGATTTGTGTTTTAGTGCTAATAATCATTGACTTTTTGACAGTTCGAAACACGGTAAAACAATGATTTTGGGGAGATAATCTCTTACTAAAATACGTCCTATGTTTGATGCAATGTGTCATCTGTTTAAATAGTGATAGCTCATTTTACCAAATCTTTGTAAATCTCATTTTTCAAATTTGTAAAAATCTTTGTAATTTTAAAAAATCTTTGTAATTAGTCCACACTGTTTAAGGAAGGGAGCAGCGTCCACTTTAGTATTAAAGTATAAAATTATTTTAAAGCACTACTTACTACTTATCTAATTAAGTCTTATTAGTTTCTTTAATCTACTTATATAATATTTATCAAAGTTTTTAGTCACTGTCAAAAGAAAAATTAAAATAAGCAATTAGTTACATTCTAAAGTAGTATTTGCAAGTTGCTAGGAAAATTTATAATATTGATTTTGAAAAGAATTTTAGTATTTGCTTTGCTATAAGTCCTCTAAAATTATTCTTATTTTAAATTTTCATTTTCGAAATACGATTGAAAATGGATAAAAGTTTGTCTAAAATATTATTAAAAGTTGCTGTCTAAAGAAAACATTACTACGAAATTACAATTTGAATCCTTGCTCATAAATTGTGTAAAGTATTGTTTGTAAATTACTAAGTAAATTATTCAGAAGATTGGGACGAAATCATTTCAAGCTATTCTTAACAAAAAAAAAAAAAAAACTTTTGCAGAAATTATTGTCTAAAGCAGGGATCTCCAAACTACGGCCCGCAGGCCAAATCTGGCCCGCCGGAAGATTCTATTCGACCCGCGGACAGAATTTTAATTTGCTGGTCCGAGGTAAATTAAAAGAAATATATATTTATACATTATATATCCATCTCCTTTTCTACTTTGATTAAATATTTTTTTTTTCTTCCTTTTTTTCAAAGGACTGATGATCTTTTTACTTTCTCTATTTTTGTTCTACAAAACCTAAATCGACGGAAATAGCAAGCACAGACTGCTTTTAATCGGAAAGGATTTTCAAGTTGAATTAATTGAGTTACATTCTAACAATCATCTCAAGCAGTTGTTTCTAAATATGCCAAAGTTCGAGTTTTACAAATCATTATCGAAAGTAGGTTTCCCAAATTCAATATCTCACGGCCAGAAAATCAGTGCTGTGTTTGCTTCACCTGATATACGTGAACAAGTGTTTTCAACTATGAATCTTGGAAAGAATTATTTCAGAAGTAGACTGACAGAGGAGCATTTAGATTCCTTATAGTGAGGTTCTCACTTCGAACCTCACTATAAGGAACTTTTAAAAAAGAAATCTCGATTTCATTCATCTCCTTAACATATTTAAATTGTAATACTTGTATATTGTTTTTAAAATTTTAGCAAAAATTTTTCTTGGCCCGCCAACCTTTTTATTCACAATTTTTGGCCCGCGACCGAAAAAGTTTGGAGACCCCTGGTCTAAAGTACTGTTAAAATTTACCGTATAAAGTGCTGTTCAACAAGTCAACTCACTAATTGATAAATTTCAACTCAAAAAATTTTGGTTATAAAATGAGCTACTGTATTTATTTTTCTGCAAATCATCTGTATTAATCCATTTCCTGTTAATACTTTTCGAAATTCCATCCAAGATAGATAAATTTATCAGAACCTATTGTCTAATACAAAAATTGTTCGTAAGTTAAAATCTGTAGCATTGCTGTTGATTTATTAATGTAAGAAAATATTATCGAAAGCATTGTTCAGAAAATATGTTTTGATTAATTAACAGAAACGCAACTCACCCAGTGTTTGTGTCCCGTCACTTCGACCTACGTTGACAAATCGACCTCGTTCGTTTATCAACCTCTGACTGAGCATAATCTGGTCACTGGAAAATTCATTCAAAATCACATCAACTCCTGCAAAAAGATAAAATTAATCTATTTATCTATCTGCATTTAATCTACTAAAATTTGATTGATAATTAATAAATTATGAACATGAAGTATTTTCATTTAGCATAATTCATTAGTAAATTTGGAAAAATTGTATAGTATTCAAGATGAAATAGTAATTAATTACTCAAGAAAATTCCTGCCTGCAAAGTGATTTTATAGGAAACAATAAAAAGTTTTAATCATAGGCAGATGTCAAAAATATCTATGAAAATTAATAGTTTAAGCAAAAATAATATGATAATTTATTAATTAATTCTTCTAAATGAGAAAAAAAGGAATCCTAAAGAATGAAAATGAATTAAAAATTTCTGCATGAAATTTACGACAATTTCTTTGTTTTTGCTGATTCAACAAAGTGATTTGGTTGATACAAAAAATACCTTCAAAGTAAAAATATAAAGTAATAATAATAAAATTTAGACAATTATCTACTTTTTTTTTTGCATCGGTATACTTCAAGTTACCGATTACTGATTACAGAAAGTGCCAGGGCCAAAGAAAAAAAGGGAAGGCCAAAAAGAGATGGATTGATGAAGTGGAAAAGGATCTGAAGAACCTAAAGATCACACATTGGAAAACCAAAGCTGAAGACAGACGACTTTGGTCTCATATTATTAGGGAGGCCATGGTCTAACATGGACTGTAGTGCCGGGGAGTTAGTTAGATCTCGAGTTACATTTATGTATGACACGAACATTAGCGCTGATAGGAGGAAATTGACTTTTGGGATAACGCTTTCGCGTCTACTTATTATATGGGGTAGAAAAATTACAATCAGACAGTCTGACTGTCAATGCAAGATGCTGACACACATTGTTGTTATCCCAATCAAATTTCAGAGTTTCTAGTAAAAGTTACTATAACTTATGTCTCTAGAAGATTCGAAGTTCAGCCTATCTGCACACTAGCGTCATACGTTACATTTTTGTAAGGATTTAAGCCATTTTTGCGTTATAAATGAAAATAGCATTGTTCGAAAATCTTCATGTTCATGCTATTAATAATTAATATTTGGCACATGAGATGTTTTAATGACAATTAAAGTGTTCAATGTTTAACATTACATAATGTTTTTCATTTATTACGTATTATTAAATAAATATTTTTCTTGGAAAAATATTTTACTATGTAATAAAATAACTGATTAGCAATAAATCTTCTTTAACATACTTCGTACTTCTAATTAGACTATTAAAAGAAATATTGTAAAGAAACACTAATAAAAAGATATAACCAAATCCCATTATTTTATATTATTTGTAAATAATTCATTAATACTCCAAAAATAACTTTTCATGAGAACCTTTTAATAAGTTTATTATTATTACAACCTAAGGAATGTAAATTTTCCTTAATATTTTCAGTAAATATAAATAATATATTCATACGTTTAAATATGAAAAAAAAAAAAAAAAAAAACTTATGCCCGCACCTGCCCAATCTGTGCTTTTCAGTATATGGAGTTTAAAAACTGCTTTGTAGATAACCTATATTTTTCTCAGGTATGAAAGAGAAGATTTGTTTCAAAAGTTTTTCTTCTTCTTTTAGAACCTTAAAATAATTACAGAAATTAAACTTTTTTACGCAAAGTTTGAATTAGATTAGAAAACTTAAATATATAGATGAATAGCTTTAGGAGCAGATAAAATGCAGAAAAGAGCAGTACTAATATGTTACTTTAATTATACATGATTGTTTTCTTTTAAAATATAAAATATTAAAATATAATAAAATTATATGCCAGGTTTTTCTGAAGCTTTTAGCACCCACGATGCCTATTTTAAACCTTCAGCGGTCACTATGTTTTTCAAATATGCTACTCAAATGCTAGAATTTTACAAATGAAATTTTCATACAGTCGAAATTCCACTTTCGTTCATGTATTCCTTAAAATTTCAGGAGTGTTTGCAGTTTGTTCTTTCGTCACAGGATCAGTTATCATCTCTATTATGTTAAAAAATCTAATTTTCGAAAAATTACTTTTAAAAGTTATGAAATATAAAATTAATATTACTCAGATATCTAGAAATGAAATAAAAGAAATTAAAGCACATGCAATCTCTCAACTTGGTAATGTATTTTCTTAACAGTCTATTGAGTAGACTCATTGATTGTCAGGTTATTTCCGGTAAAAACAGAAAATTGGAGTACTCACACCGTGATCTAATGCCCCCAAACTTTAGGGGATCGTCGTAACCTTTCTTGTCTGAGAAAACGTGACAATCTACTTTTTCCATTTTAAATCTGCTGGGATTAACCCTTCTCATAAAGCTCGTTTATTTGAAACACTGCATGTCATTGAATATTAGTAAAGTAAGATCATTCTATTTGAGCTCAAAAATATAATACATATATTTTATATCCTATTTTGGCAGAATTTGAAATTTAACACAAAAAGTGTACGTTATAACGTTTATCACTTTTCTAGTATATTTGAGAAACAAGTTGTTGTTGTTCTAAGGCAGCTGGCAATATAGACAGTTAATCTTTATGGCGTTTTGCAAGCGCTGCACCGCTGCTACTCATTTAGCCCTACCCAAACAGCACGTGTAGCTTGAAGATATGCTACGGACGAGAGTAACACCACCCCCATAACGCTCTACGATCCTATTAGGACCGGGACGTATGGGTTAAAGTGGATTCCGAACCACTACAAACATCCATGACACCGCCGGGACTCGAATCCGAAACCTGTGGTACCGAGAGCCAGAGCGCTAGTCACTCGCCCATCATGCCAATTCCACGAATTAAAGGCTAGGCAAATTTCTGTCTAGTAGCCCGGTCTAATCTATCCCTGTCCCGACCCACTTAGGTCCCTGTCTAATTAGCGCAAATTGTGCACAAAATGACCGTAGAGCGACAGACCAAACTAAAGGTTTCACAAATGGAAATCAAAGTAATTGGAAAATCAAATGAAATGGCATCCCTCCTCATCTCCTGTCTAGTTGTGTGGTGAACAACAGTTAGCTTAATTTGAGAAACACTTATGGTTGAATCCCTCTACTGGTGAGAGATAAAAGAAAACTTCATTGAGGAGAATTAGAAACGGCGATGAGAGAATGCGTACGAACAACAATGACGCTTTCGGGTGATAGCTATACGAACAGCAGCCAGACCAATCGCCCCTCCCTGCACCAGAACAGCCTCTCCAGTGCACAAGCTCCACCGGGGCTATGTAAGCATCAGGAACAGAAGCGGCTTCTTCTAAGCTCCATCCATCTGGGGCATCTACACAGGCTGTAGGGTCCAACAAAATGGTAGTGGAAGCAGCCGTAGCATGAGCGACCCCCAAAACTCTTCGACCTGCCACTTCTTGTAGTTCACTGAAACCAAATACTGATCCATTGCGTTCTGAAATTCAAATGAAATTAAATGTAGCATAGGACAAAGATGCAGTACATTTTGTACCACAATATGTCAATAAATTCACTGAAATTTATTGATTTATGGTACATTAATTTGAGCAGATATTTTGCAACCCACAGTCTATAGATATGAGATGGCCCTTAAAGAAGAAATTTCAATGAAAAAAAGGAAAGCCTTAATCGCCTATTTTTTAAAGCCTAATAATCACATTAATCTCATTATTAGGCTTTAAAAATAATTTGCAGGAAAAACTTTTACATGAAAAAGAATAAGAAATAATCTTGCGTAAATAAATCTTGCATAATAAATAATCTTCTTGTAAGTTGCTTTTAAATTAGTCTGGATAACGAGTGGGGTAAATTCTATCAAAATAGTTTTTGAATACAGAAAATATTCCTAGTTGATATATCTCCAATTTTTTCATAGAAATATTTTAAAAAAAATGTTAGATACATTTTGTCCAATTTCTTTAGCATTTTTGTCCATATGAATGCGCTTCTGTATTCTATGTAAATAAAAAGCTGTAGTATGCAGGTTGGGCAAACTAGATTGTAACTGGATGTGGTTGTGTTAAGATATTTGAGGCGCAGGTTGGAGAACTTATTTTCCCACGCACAAAAGGTATATTTAATGTATTATACTTACAATTACAGGCATACAATATTCAATACATTTAAAGACATATAACTATAGATTCGGGGAAGGACTCCACTTCTAAACCAAAATCTGACAGTGGAATACGCGCAGGTTTCACGAAATATACTTTCTCTTCAGGCGAGAGTCTGTTGGCCAATTGACCATTTCTCCTGAACGTTACGGGGGGTGGCGGTTCTCTTGACAGTGTGTAGGAGAAAGCACGATTACTAACCAATGTTTATATGTGTATGGCATATAGACTCAAAAACTATTCGACCGATGTAGCCGAAAATTTCAGAATTTTTTTTTTTTTTTTTTTTTAATGCCAGAAGTGTTCAGCAAGTGATTTGAATGAAACCGATTGATAGCGCTGTTTTTTTATACAATGTTAAATGAAAATTGGATTTTTTTGGAATTTCGAGTGATCTTCCAATTGCATTTTGCATCAATAAAAATAAGGGAATTTAATACAAGTTCATACAATTTTGTATGTATATTTTATGAAATGATAGATTTTTTTTGATATTTTGATACTTATTTGTTAAATATTAATTGAATTAATTGATTTTAAGCAATTTTATTGTTATTTCATAGCAATGACACCAAAATGACAAAACATTCATGGTCTGTAAATAGAGACAAAACAAAATAGGAAATGAAACAGAAGAAGGAACAGCACAACAAAATGAACGAACTACAACATACATTGCTCGATAAATCGTCAGCAGATGGTCATGACACTGCTGTAACCAAAAAAATGAATTGATTAATGGCTTTCATAGTTAAACATCATGTGTCCGGAGAGGCACGTTATTGGATGTATTCCATTGAATGGCAAAAACAAAAATTATGCTATACCTACATTTTGATTTGGATGATCAATAAAATTACATCTAACGAGATTGGTAGCATTATTTCAGTTGAAATTCTCAATTCAATAGTCGACCCTGAATTATTTGAAGCTGTCACATAAAATATGGCTCATGGTCCATGAGGTTTGCACAATATTAAATTCCCCATGTATGGCTTATGAAAAATGTACAAAACGTCATCTAGGGCAATGGTGGCTATCCTCAATATCGTCATCGACTAACAGAAAATGCACTAGTTAAAATTACACGAGTTGGCCATTGCGCCAAAAAACATTGGCTGATAACTTTCTAATTACCGAAATACAGCCGTAAAAGGTTATTTACTGAACAAAGATTATATGGTCTTGCGCCATTTGCGTAAAAATTATCATGTCCAGCTCTGTCTTAGCTGCAATTCTAGGAATGACAAAAGTGTCCAGCATTTGGCGATATTTCTCACCAGTAAAGATGCAGATAATAGGACCTGATGTCACGTAAGCACTAGAAAATTTGAAAAAGAATGTGCAAACTCTAAATATGTATACGTGATTGTATACGGACAGCGGCGCCAAAATCTGTCTTATTGGCGACCCTTTTTTTTCCTGCATGTCTTCCACAATCTCTATATTAAATTTGGTTTCATTATGTTCATTAGTGTTAACTGCAGATGCCACCAAACAAGGAAAGGCATTTGATGGCCACCCTATACATTTTATTGTTTTCACAAAATATTCAAATGCCTCTAAATTCATACAATCGGTTAGTTTCTTTAATATTTTCATGTAACAAATAATTTGAAATCAAATATAATGAATTATACAATATTGACTTTAATTATAAAATATAGTCATTGGTCGAATTACGGAATTTGAAATATCGTACAAAAAAAAGAAAAGAAACCACTTACCCGCGACTCGTGACGAACACCCATTCAAAGAAGCGTAACAAGCGTGTGCAAGCATTTTTTTTTTTGTAGAGCATGCTTCACATTCGATTCAAGATACTGGAAAGAAAACGAATCACTCGTTTTCTGCACATTCAAGTAACTATTTTCGATGTCTCCTATTTGTTTCTCTAAATGAAAGGATGCCAAAAATTAAATGTTGTAACAATAAAAATTATGTAAGTGTTATAGTATAATAAAATAGATTGAAGTGCCTTTGTTTAGGATAATTCATTATCTAACAATAAAATTTAATTAGCTGTTCTTGAAGACGATATTCCTGAAGGATCCCCAAGATCCATCTTTCCAGATGTTCATCATCAAATCTTTTGCCACAAGATGTTGGTAAAAAGGATGTGCAAAATCAAAAAGGGGAGCAGACGATGTTCTCTCATCCTCACACAAAAAGATGCACAGGAAAATTAAAATAATAATAATAAATGAAGAATAAAATAACTTCTAAATCAAATAATTTGCGAAGCCCAATAAAGAAAAGTTTTTTCTTGATAAATTCTGTGTGGCAACGCTTTATAAATCCAGCTCGTGCAGTAGGCAGACACCTATCTTCTGCTCACACGCGATACACGTGTAATCGTCCGTAAAATATTGTCGAGTCTGTGTGGTTGCTGTCGACAGATATTGTAGCCATGATACGATTCTGTTTCGCATATACAATAACTTATGGAAAAGTTATTATTATCCTTTTTAATTATAGCCCTCATACTTCATTTTGAATTTTACTTAACACTAAACCATTTAAGGAAAAAAACTTTATTATGCGTTCATTGCAATACGGTTTTGCTGAATAAATAATTTAAAAAAATAATTAATCCATTGCTTTCTTTGCAAAACCATTTTGTATTTTCTACATTATTATAAAAAGTTGACATGTAATTAAATTGTTGACAATTACCTATAGTTATATTTCAATCAGTTGATTTATTTAAGAAATATTTTAAAATTAGGAAAATAATGAATTTCTAAAAGTTTAGATTTGTAGCATTTTGCCGTATTTATATGTTAATCTTTTAATCTTTTGCTTCTGACTGACAGATGATTGAAATGACAGAAGTCAAAAATTATGAATGCACAGCTAAATATTATGTGAACGACTTAAAAACATAATTTTATTTCAACTGCAAGGATCAATTTCTGGTCATTTATAATAGAATATTGTTGTCATATGCCAGGTATTTTAATATTTGCCATTAGACCGGAAGATGTGCAGCAGCGTTATCCATAGTGCATCAAGGAAAGTCTGGTGCTCTTAACAAATATTGTGCCACCAGAATTAGGAACAGACATTCTTAGGCATGACATCGTGAGACTGAATGCCTGTTGAATACCGTACTCCTTTCCTCCAGTAATCTAGCAGAAGAATTTTTCAATCTACAGATTTATTATACTAATTTCTGATACACACAGAGAGACTTGGAATCAGTTTCACATGCCGAATTTTAAAGTGAACATTTTCAGCTTGGAAACGCAACGCGCTATCCACCAGGCCACAATCCTTTAATAAAGTAGTATGATTTTTACAATAATTCGCGGGCGTTTATGACTGAGTGTCTCGCGCTTTGCCGCTCCGTGTCCGCTTTGCCGTTCCGTGTCCGTGGTTTCGGGTTCGAGCCTCGGCGGTGCCATGGATGTTTGTAGTGGTTCGGAATCCAGTTTGAACGGTAGTACTAGTCTAATATGACGAGCGTTGTCTTGAGGTTTAGTCAGTCCTCAGCCCTCATGGTTCCTTGCTAAAAGTGAAGTGGCATATTAACCCTTAGCTATGGACGTCACCTACGAAGGGGTCCTTTGGACTTGGTGTAGGCTTTCCTGTAGCAGGAGGATTAGTAACAACAACACAAGAGTTCGCTTTCTTACATTTCTTCCACATACATTGTAACCATTTAATACCCCTTCAACAAATAAATAAATACCAACCTGATTTGATCACCTCCTGGTTCTTTTCTGAGACAATTCACAAGTCCGGCGATTCCATTGGTCGATCCATCTTGTGCCACAAGCCATACTCTCTCATACTCGTTTTCGTACAGTTCCCCCTCACTTGCTCCACCCAACTGTAGCTTTCACCACTGACCTTCAGAATAACATGCGACGTTAGGGCTACCTTTTTCTGGAGTAGACACGCAATTCCACAGAATGGGTCGTTAATTCTACTCACAATCTCTAAATTTTCTTCGCGGATCCTTTTCTCCAATGTTATTTTAGGCTGTGGGGGCATCTCTTGTTGGTGTAACACATTAAGGAACTTCTCTGCTTGGTTTACGCCGTTCTTGTAGAACAGCAGAACAAAGCCACCCATTTTCACTATAGAGGAGAGAGTTCTGCATAGATCCACCAACTCTATTATAGTGCCTGACATGAAAGAACCAATGACAAGATCTGCATTGCGGCACTCATGTAGTCCCTGAGTAGTTCTCTAATTCCATGATCCTCCAGGCATTCCAGAAGTGGTTTATCTGCAAGTAAGGTACTTCTTCGGAACATTGGTAGAGCTTTTTTGCCATGACATCGCTGTCAAGGGTTATAACGATAGGAAAGTCATGGCTTAGCTCAACCACGTTTAGCTTTTCTGAAGAGTTTTCTAAGACTATCTCTAGAAACATCTTGAGTGTATCTTCATTTACCTAGATGTTGTTCAACAGGTCTTTCCCGATATTGGCCTTGTAAGGAGAAAGTATATTGGGTTTAGAATTTCCATTAGAAGACAAGTCATCATAAGTTGCTTTCGGAGCAGTTAATATACTGTTATTTTCAGGAAACGTCCTTTCAAAATCAGTTTTGGTTTCATTTGGGAGCAGGAACTGATCGACATCCAAGTCCAGTTTCTTACCAATATTTCTCATCAATTCGTTGCATGCAAATAGGTAACATGATAGATGTGAATTTAACTGTCCAGATAGAGTGTAACTGATTACATACGGGACAAATTTGTATTGCTCCAGAACAGGTTCATCAGTTATTTCTTGATGGACCACATGATCTAAGTGAGCATTAGATAATTCAATTCCAATAGAACAACATTTATGAATATGTTTCTTGTAATTAACAGGCAAAGCTTAAAAAAAGGAGAAAACTGCATCGTATACAAATTTCACATTATCGTATTATTAGTAATTTTTATTTAGATTTTTAGCCTTTTAAAATTTATAATAGTGAAATTTTATACTTCAATATGATTTTATTTATATAACTATTTTATCCCCTTTTTTAAATGCAGAAAAATGGGTATATTCAAATAAACTATATGGATTTTTAGTATAATTTACAGAGGAAAAATCTACTTCCAAAGTGTACACAAAAAGTTGCCTAGAAAAAAAGGCTTATTTTTAAAAATGAAATAATGAACAATACATGATTTAAATGTTACTTATTTCATAAAATTAATTAGTTAAAATAAGTACCCAAAATTAATTACAAAATCCAAAATGAATATTTGATAGAATACTAATTTTTCAAAGTGCTTACTCAAGGAAGAAAAATTTTCAGAAATATTATTTTTCTGCTTCATTTGCAGAAACTGCTCTTCTTAAAAGATGAAGATCAATTTTCAGTGATGTAACTTCTGACAATAGGCAAATTTCATTGTCCAGATTTACCCTCTGTAATCTCAAAGTGTCCAGAAGTATCCATGATATTGACTGAAGGGGCTGTTGCAGAGGAAAAAAATGAAATAAATTAATCTGTAAATTGTGCCGCTCAATAAGGAGCTAAGTAAAAAATTTGCAATGTTCTACGCTACGTTATTTGTCTTCTGCATATTGTTTCTTGTTGTCTTATGCAGATTGCAGATATAATTTCCACTTAAAATTGCTTTCATTTACAAAATGGAAGAGTGCATCTATAGCATATTTTATCAAATATTATTGAATCTGATTTCATCGTGATTATTAGAAAAAATCTACTGTCTTTGACGTATTCTACTGTCTACTGTCTTGAAAGACGTATTAAAACTAAGCCAAATAAATAAAATAATATATAACATAAATATATAATATAAGCAAAACAGTGACGAAGATAAAATATGACCGCAACAAGTTAAAATATTTCTAGCATTACTTTGTTTAGTTTATTTTTCAAGTGGTTTCTTCATCTAAAGATCAAATCATTTCATTTCAACACAGGAAAAAATAACATAAAACTCCGTTAAGGTTAGTTAATTCTTTTAACATGTTTCATGGATTCTTTTAACATGTTTTTTTTTTTTTTTTAATTTTATATGAATTAAAAAAAAAAAACTAAAGCATTTACATATTTATAAATATTTTGTCATGGTTATTTTATGTCCGCCATTAGCTGGCAATTTTTTGTCATATATTATGTCAGCCTTTAGTTGACAATTAATTTTATATCAGTCATGATATATATTGTGATAACATATTGTGTTAAATGAAAAACATTTAAACATTGTTAAATGAAACATATTTAAACCTATTGTGTTAAATGAAATTGAAGTCACAATATTTCATCATTCACACACAACATTTCGATATTTTTTTATGCAATATAATTTTAAGGTATTTTTATTACATCAGGGACTCGTGATTTACTTATTATATTACGAAGACACCTTGACAGGATGAGAAAGAGATTATTGTTTTTCTGTATAACTTTCAATTTAATTGCCTGCATTCGCGAAAAATTTCTTGTTTTCCATTAATAAGAGACATTGAATTGAAAGTAAGGAAAAATTGTCACTAGGAAGACTAATTGTCTATGTTAAGCATTCATTAGGGCGGAGAGTAATTTTCTTTTTGTTGAAATTCGAAACCCAATTTGCATGGGAAATATGCGGAAGGAATTTTCAGATTAACCAAAAATATCTTTTGAGTTCATTCTTACATTTAAGTGACATTTTTATTTTCAGATTTTTCTTTCCAATAGCACAAAAAAGTTGAATATGGGAAAAATGTTTTTGAGTAATTAATAAATATATATTTCTATTTGACTTTTAAGTTTTAAAATGGACAACAACTGGCACTAAGAAGATGAACGAGCGAAATCAAGCCTTGTTTTGGAAACTTTCCTAGTAAATTCAATTTATTCTTATTCATCCAATGTAGTAGGACCGTTCTAAAATTTATTACAAAATAGTATATGTGAAAGTGTTTATCGGATTTTTAATATTGTTTTGAATTAGCATACTTAAAATATATAATCGAGAAATGTAACAAATTTCGGAAAATGGGAAGAAATTGAAAATAAAATGGTACCTTAGAAGTAACGTTTTATGTTCCGGTTTTGGGGATACAGCAGAATTAAGAACTCACCATATGCCATCATAGCAGGGATACAATGAAGGAAAATGAAAAATGTGCCTGTTCCCTCCTGTTGACAACTAATAATTGAATTTTGCCCTTTTTATATTCGTACGCAGGATTATTTTAATGACCTGCAAGCGTTTCACTGAGTTTATCATGGAAGCGCACGCACTTGTGTGGTTCAGAATCAGTTCAACAGATGGAACATGAATTCTTTAATAAACAATTTCACCTTCACGTTGCTGATGCTGTTGTATGTATGCTTTTCGTTGTATGCTATTTCGGATAAAGCATACAATAAAAAGTATACAACAAGGGAATGAAATGCACTTAAAATAAATTTGAAATTTTTATTCTGGAACCCGAAATATACTTATTTCTACATTGTACTGAGTGAGTCGCAAGATTTATTGTTAGTGTTCATAATTGATATTGAATTTTATAAAATAATTTTGTAAAGCTTCCATAAATAAATGGTTAAGCAAAGGTTTTCCATTTCTTACTAAATTTCGTCGACACTTAAGTTTTCTATACTTTTGCCTAATACTTTTGTTTGGAATCCAAAGTTGAACCTGAAGATATATATTGATTAATCTGAAATTTTGTACGTACGGATATGAAACCATTCCACAACTAGTGGAAAAGAAATTCGAGAAATAATCTTTAATCTCCTCCCTATTGCTCATACATGTTGGCACAATTATCATTGAAAGCAGTGACTTAGTCAATACATTCGAATAATCGCCATTTCGCATGTCAGCTTGCGTAACACGAAACCGTAAGTGAGTTATGATTTTAAGTTTTTAAATTCATTATAATTTTTTTTTTTTAAATTAAGCTGTTGTCGTATTACCTATTTAATAATTTTAAACAACGATTTTCATGGGAATTAATACATGTTAGTGTTAGTCAGACTAGTTTTGTTTGGTTTGTCGCTCTACGGTCATTTTTGAACTATTTAGGCTAATTAGGCAGAGTTGATTCCGAACAATTAACAAACATCCATGCTACGGCCAGGATTCGAACCGTTTTCAGAAGACTGCATGTGTTTACATGTTGTGAAATGTTTTTGACTCGAAATTTTTTTTGAGATCCTGCATAATGTTTAATTTTATGTTCTGCATTTACAAGTACATACAAGCATTACATTAAATTTGAAATTCAAAATAAATTTAAAAAATTAAATTTGAAATTCAAAATAAATTTAAAAAAAAAAAAAAATGAAAACCTTAAAAGCATAATCAAACAAATTTCTTTATGCCAAGGCATAAACGAACAAAAGATTACCAGTAAAAAAATATATTTGTAATGTCCCACAAATGCAGCACTCATTTTGCAACTACATAAGAATCAGTCAATCAATGCAATACGAGTTTCAGAGGGACATCACAAAATAAGGCAGTTGAAATAAACCATTAAAAGTTTCCTCACTATAGTTGGGTTTATAACAATTTCTTTGAGTATCTTACATTCTTCAGCATTACTGGCATTTCTTCAAAGTTTCTGTGTTGTTTATCAGCCAATGCCTCCCACGCCAACAGGAGGCGGGCCGACGGAGGGACCTGCCCCCACCTTGTACTCCAGCAAGTATGAGTTCTCCTTGTCGAAGTGGAACTCGCGGCGGAACCCACGGATCGCAGGACAGTAAACAGGAACATGGAAGGAATGTCCCATCGTATTAGGATGGAAATCATCGGCGTCTTCCTTGACACCGGGAATGCGGCAGATGGGTAAAGTCGCTCCACTTTTGGATCCAAACTTTCGATGTACATTCTGTTAGAGAGTGAAAAACGCTTATATTTTTGAAAATGGGAAGTAAGATACTTTTTATATGTAATACTTTTTAAGTATGTGATATTTATCAAAAAGTTAAAGAATGTTGCTCTATAGTCAGAATTTCTCTATTTTAAACATTTTTATATAAAACGGCAGATAGATATATAAAACGGCATACAAAAAATGTATTTACCCTACGCAGAAAAAAAATCGATTCAATTCTTTAAGTAAGAATTAGTGTGGATCAGTCTGTGCGACTGATAATGCGTGTGGTCTCGATTCAGTGTTGTTCATGAATAGAACTTAAATTAATTCTTAAAATAAATTCGCGATGCTTAGCTGCCATATTTATTTAAAATTGCAAAGACAACTACAACACAGCTCACAAAACACAATTATATAACAAATATTTTAAAATCATCTTAAAAGCATGTTCGTTTTATGGTCTTTGTACCCTCCGTACTGCCTGGAACTCTTCACTTGATTCTTGTACCTTCCATACTGCCTGTACCACACTGTACTCTTCACTCTGCTCTTGTACCCTCTGTACTGCCTGCAACTTTTCATTCATTCAACTCTTATGTACTTTCCGTATTGCCTGGATTCTTCACTCGACTCCGCACACTCCCTTTTCTCTTTCTCCCTCCCCCATTATCGGTTCCAAAATCTAACGGCTGAAAGAAAGTCATAAGTCTAATGTAAGGGTGCTGGAAAGGAGTATCTATCAACCTTGAGCTCTTCCCCGTTGACTATTTCGGGAAGATATGATGGTGGATCCTTATTAACATCAATTGCCTCGTATTTTATCTCAATTATGATCGTATTGCAAACTGTATGAAATATAAACTGGGCATTCTCGTATGTCTAGATTTACGTAATATTTAGTTAATCTCTAGCAGTATTCTTTGTAAAAATATACACTCAAGAGCCACCCCTACATTTTGCAATGAACTCGCCTGGATGACGTGGAAGGCACGTGATCAGGTGGAAGTGGTATTTAACTGCTGCTAGAGAGTCTGAAGAATCATTCTTTCACGTACTTCTGTGTGTGATGGGAAAGGCTGCGGATCTAAGCGACTTTGATAGAGGGCAGATTGTAATGGCTCGAAGGCTCGGAACAAGTATTTCGAAACTGCACGGCTCGTGGGTTGGTCGCGATCTACAGTTGTTAGTACTTATGCAAAGTGGATGAATGACGGTGAAACCAGCAGTAGACGACATGGTGGTGGACGTCCACACGCTATCAAAGAAAACGGTCGTCGGAGGCTGTCTCGCATGGTGAGGCAAAACCGGTGCCAGACAGTGGCTCAGCTGACAGCCCAATACAATGCAGGGCCAAGTAGAATAGTATCGAAGCACACTGTTCAGCGGACTCTGTTGGATATGGGGTTACGCAGCATACGTCCCACTCGTGTGCCTTTGCTGACCAAGCGTCATCGCCAACTGCGCCTGCTCTGGTCCCGGGGACATCGTGACTGGTCCATGGATAAGTGGGAGAGAGTTGCCTGGTCAGATGAGTCACGGTTTGTCATTCAACACGCCGATGGCTGTGTCAGGATACGCCGTCTTCCAGGCGAACAGTTGCTCCCTCAATGTACAGTAGGTCATACGCAGGCCGGTGGTGGCGGTATTATGCTTTGGGGGACGTTCTCTTGGGCGTCTCTGGGGACCAGTGGTTGTAGTAGAGCAGACCATGAATGCTACAGGGTATCTGAACATCATTACGGACCAGTTGCACCCTTACATGGCCTGTGTTTTTCCAGCTGGAAATGGAATGTTCCAACAGGACAACGCCCTTTATCACATGGCTAAAATTGTGTTGGAGTGGTTCCAGGAACATAATGTTGAATTCCAGTTAATGACCTGGCCGCCTAACTCACTGGATCTCAATTCGATATAACACATTTGGGATGTGCTGGGACGGCAGCTCAGAGTTCAAAGTCCACCAATTCGCAATATCTCGGATTTGCGTGACTGTTGCTTAAACATCTGGTACAATCTGTCTCCGGCCATCTAACTCGCCAACTCGTTATTGACAGGTGGTCATAATGTTTTGGCTCTTGAATGTATATATATATATATATATATATATATAATTAATATGGGAATATAATAAACTCAGGTTTGTGAAAATTGCAGCACCATGAAGGAATCGTCATAATTGAATGAAATTTAATACACAGTTGAGTGGTAGTGGTACAAATAAATGAATAAATGTTCAAAGCAAACAAATAATAACAAGAGATCGGAATCAGTATTTTGTGTAGCCACCATGCGCCGCAATAATTGCTGCTACAATACGTGGCATGGAGTCAAACAAATTTTGAACGCCTGCCTGAGGAAGAGCATTCCATATTGTTTGTATGCGCACCCTAAGTTCGCCTGCAGAAGCAACAGGACGAGGATCACGAGCGAGACGCCGACCAACGAAATCCCACACACGTTCAATCGGTGACATATCCGGGGAATACGCAGGCCAAGGAAGAAGCTGTACCTGCCGCGTTGCAAAGAAGGATTGAACAGTCCTAGCGATATGAGGGCGGGCATTGTCCTGTTGAAATGCAGCGCCTGGTAAGCTTTGAAGGAAGGGAACAGATTGGGGCTGTAGAACTTCACTGATGTACCGATTGCTGTTCAGATTGCCCACAATTCTTAGCAATTGAGATCGTCCATGATATGCTATGGCACCCCAGACCATAACTCCGGGTGTTCGTCCACTGTGGAGTTCGATAATGCAATCCGGAAGGTGGCGTTCACCGGCATAGCGTCTGACACGAATGCGGCCATCATGGTACCACAAATTAAAGCGCGATTCGTCAGCGGCCCGTTGTAGCCGCAGGCGGCGATGGTTTAGCGTGAGAGGGATCCTGTATAAAGGAGTCCTTGCGCGCAGTCCACGCTGCAGCAGACGTCTACGAATTGATGAAGCACACAATGAAAGCAACACAATGAATAGCTACAGGTGTTTACCTGTAGCTATTGTCCACTGTGCCTTCCAATTGTCTAGAGGAAGCTGTACGGTCCGTCAGCGCCATGCGGACCAGGTGTCTATCATCGCGAGCTGACGCATCGTGAGCTCACATTTCGAGGTCCACTCCCGGATTTCCGAGTTGTCCGACACTCGTCCGTCCACTGCTTTCAAAAGACGCATCACTGTGCTACTGTTACGCTGCACACGAGCGGCTACTGCACGATAAGACAATCCAGCTTCACGAAGACCGATGATTCTCCCCGTTCAAACTCTGTAAGTTGTTTAAATCTCGCTCTCTTTCGTCGAAGAGGCATAAATAACGATTGAGCTAACGTTTACCACTAACAGATAACCACCGATAACCATACACGCCTCGCTACAACCGTCTATTTATTCGGATCCATCCGCCATTCAGAGGGCGCTGCTCAGTATACGCATGCGCTACGGATTTGAAATTCTAATCATTTGCATATCATGCGCTAATTTGCATTTCCTGAAAATTTCAGCTCACTCGCGTAAGTCCTTCATGGTGTTGCAATTTTCGCAAACATGAGTTTAATATTCTATTCCCATATAATATATTAATATGGAAATTGAAAGATAATTTTGGGTCTAAAACAACCCCAGGTTCCTATATTCAGTAACCCAGGAGACGGGCTGGCCAAAAAGAGTTATACTCCCTAGCGGAGAAAATGAGATCTTCCGAGTAAATAGCATACATGTCGATTTCGTGGCATTAACTTTTATATTCCAGGTGGTTAACCATTTTTCAAGTTTATAAACAAAATATTGGAGGTCCTTAACAGCAAGCTGAGGTGATTTGTTTTGTGTCGTTATAGCCATATCATTGGCATATCAAAAAGAGAAGTTTGACAATCCCTGATGATTTGCCAGATTAATGGAGAACCTTGGTTGCTTAGCAACCTCTATCTCCTGCTATGTGAGTGAAGGAAATTTCTTAAGCTTAAGCCCATTGATTAGATAGAAAAAAGGATACTTACGTATTAACGGTACCTTGGCGACAGTTGCGCCAATAAAGAGCACACGCCCCAACCGCAGCTACAGATTTGGCGCCAATCTACACTTAAAAATTTTTGTTCCAAATAATAAAATATATATGAAACACTTCATTTAAAATCAAAAAGCTTTCAAAATATTTTTATTTCAAATAATAAAGATTGGCGACACCTAAAAACCGCCAAGGCTGTCGCCAAGGTACCGTTAATACGTAAGTACCGAAAAAAAGCAATATAAGTATATTAGTAATGTATTTAAAAATTAATTATTCGAAATTTTTTTATTAATTAATAAAAAAAAAAATTATGCATATATAATTTCTTTTTTTTTTATATTATTATTATAATTTCACGAAGATAATAAAAAAAAAATAGATAAACAATAGAAACAAACAATAACGAATTGAGAGGAAATTGTGACTCATTGGAGAAACTGCATAGTAATTCGGAAAGGAGGATATCGGAACGTTAATGAATAATATTCAGAACAGCGCGAGGTCTTTTGCGATTTTGAAATCAGAAATGTCGTAAACATAGTTTCTTAGATCATTCAAAACGGAATTATTAATATTTGGAATGGAATTATAAATTTTTTTTGCAGTTTTATACACAAATTGTTTAAAACTTAGGAGGGAAAAAGCATGTCTGATATCCTCATTTTGGAAAAACCAAGGCGAATTTGTAATCATACGTAGGATTTTATTTTCAAGTCTTTGTATGATCTCGAAATTCGATGGAGCAGTAGATCCCCAAATAGGACTCGCATATGCAAGTATTGGACGCATGTAAGCAAGATAAATGAGCTTTTTATTTTCCAAGGACATAGTAGAATTCCTACAAATGAGTGGATACAGTACACGAATGCATCTATTAAATTTATCCCTAAGATAGTTAATGTGAGGAGCATAATTTAATTTACGATCTAATATTACACCCAAATATTTAGTTTGCCCAGCCCAATTAATAGGATTATTATAAATTTTGATAGAAGGGTATTAAGAACCCTTTTACGCGTGAATAGTACTGCTTCGGTTTTCTCAACGTTTAATTGAATTTTCCATTTTATAAGCCATTGTTCAAGATGATTAATATAATTCTGAAGGTTTTTACTAATGATAAAATGTTTACGACCTTGAGTGAGGAGTGCTGTATCCTCTGCAAAAAGACTGATTTTCACATTATAAATTTGCGGAATATCATTAACGTAAAGATTGTAGAGAAATGGTTCAAGTATTGAACCTTGGGGAACACCAGCCTGAATTTTTTGATCAAAAGAATCTGTGTTACCAATGGAGACCACAAAAGTTCTATCAGTACGATAACTTTGAATAATTTTAATAAGAAAAGGAGAAAAGTTAAAAATAATTAACTTATGGATTAACCCATTGACCCAAACTCTATCAAATGTCTTTGCTACATCAAGGAAAACCACAACAGTATCTAATTTCCAGGAAAATCCCCGGAAACAGTTTCAGTGAGATTAAGTAGTTGATGCGTTGTAGATAATTTTTCAGTAAAGCCAAATTGCTGGGGAATGAGAAGATTTTTTTGTTTAGTTTCATTTTTAGATACGCCAAAAAATGACCTTCTCTTTTAATTTGCTTAATGAAGAAAGAAGAGAAATGGGCCTGTAGCTAGAAGGGGATGTTGGATCTTTACCTTCAAAATGGGCAAAATTCGAGCTTTTTTTCCAACAATCAGGGAAATAAGAATAATGAATGGCAGCGTCAGCAATTTGGCAAATTTTAAAAATAGCTTTTAAAGGAAGATTTGTCAGCATCTTATTTGTAATAGTATTCATACCAGGGGTTTTGTTAATCTTTAAATCACTGATGAAATCGATAATAGTCGAAGCTTTAGTATTAACAATTTTTCGAGCAAAATGGATGCAGTTGAAGTTAGAGATAGAGTCATAAACAGCTTTAGTATTCTGAGGATCATTAATGTTATTTTCCTGAAACCGCTCCCGAAAGCAGTCTGCCAAAATTTCGGCTTTTTGAGAATTAGTTGTGGCTGTGCAATTGATAGTTTTTAGCGTGGTGATAGAAGATTTTTTCCTCTTAAAATCTTTCGGAAGCTTCCAAAAAGAACCATCTTGGCTGTTTACAGTTTGGAGGTGATTATTCCATGAAGTTTGCTTGTATTCAGAAATAGCCCTTCTGACAAGTGCTTGAGTATAGTTGTAATGAGTTTTGCTTTGCGGACCTCTGACAATTTGCCAATTTTGAGCGCATGATTTCTTTGAGTAATTAGAGTTTTAATGTATGAAGGCAAATAGTTACTATTGTTAGCAGCGATATTTTTAGAAGCAGAGTTGTGAGCGTAGATAATGGCATTTGTAAAATTAGTTACTTCTTTTCACAATCTTGAAAGGAATTAATGTTATTAGTAGAATAGGTAATATTTTTATCAAGCATGGTAGTAAATTTAGACCAAATAGTTCTAGTTTTACTGGGGATTGGGATGATAGGATAAGTAAAATTATATTTTAAGATAACATGATTATGATCGGAAGAGAGCTCACTGAGAGAGTTGATAGAATGGGTGAAATGGAAGTTATTAGTAACTGCAAGATCAATTATTGAAACTGAATTAGCACCAAGTCAAGTGGGCGTTAAAGGTGTTAAAATGTCTAGGTCGATATTGCGAGCGATAGAAGCAAGTACTCTATCAGTATTATCATTAGTTCTGCAACCCCAATGAGTGTTATGTGCGTTGAAATCGTCTGCAAGAATAGTGCTATTATTAAGAGAGAGGAGTACATTGATATCATTAGTTAAGTTAGAAGTAGCAATATGATTAGGAACGTATGGTCAGAGAGGGCAAACTAGGAAAGACAAGAGAAACAATTGTCGCTTTGATACCAAGTAGAGTGAGAGTAGGAACATGAGTATGAGGAATATTGGTTTTAATAAAAACTCCCGTTCCTCCAGAAACTGGACTTTGAGGTCCATCGTCACGATAGAAAGTATAACCAGAAACCAAAGGGGTTTGAAATTTTTAAGATGGGTCTCTTGAAGCAATACTATGTCAGGTTCGTATATCTGAAGAAAATTATCAAACTCAAGAATCTTGTTCCAAATATTACAAGCGTTCCAATAGCATATACAAAGACCTGTAACCAACCGAGTCATTACGGGGCATTAATAGAAATATTAGAGCACATACAATTTGCGAATATTTGCAGTTTGTCAGCTTTGTTCTTAATGGAATTTATTTGATTAATTAAATTTGGAAGATTTTTGATGTCTGTAAATAAAGAAATAAATTCTTTCATTAAGAAAATTGCATTTTGGAATAAATTAATATCTTGAATGCTGGGTAATGCTCTGTGTCACAATTGTAGGAGTAGGTGCAGGAACGGGTGAAGTTGCAGAATTTTTTTAGCATAGAAGCAAAACTGGCGTTGGGGGTAACTTGTCTAGAAGAGAAGATCTTAGGATACGCTGCTTGCCTATTGGAGCTGGAGTTAATTTTCGCGAATTTAGGGCAGCCTCTCCAGACTGCAAGATGACCGATGGCATTGCAATTGATACATTTGGGAACATCAATTTTTCCTTCAATAGTACACTCCTTATGGGAGTGTTCTTTTCCGCATTTTAAGCATCGAGGCTTAAATCCACAATTATTGGCCCTGTGATGAAAATTGTTGCATTTAAAACATTGCAATGTTCTCGGTCTCAAATTAAATTTCTCAATCTTGATAGAGAAATAAAGAAGTCTTTATAATTTAAAGATCTCCATACTTTTTGACTCTCTAGCAAGAGTAACTTGCCAGATAGGAAGAGGTTGTTTGGTTTTAACTCTTTGCAATTGTGTAACTTTATCCACCGAAAAACCAAGGTTAGTTAACTCCTCTTTAATTTAATCATCTGGAGTTTTAATATATAGACCTTTTATTACAACCTTAATTGGTCTCTACTTAGGTGTTATGACAAAATATTCTATAGAATTTTTTGCTAAATATTTGGTAATAGATCTATGTTGAGATTCATCCGCCGGTCACTCTGAGTCAAATGGTCGATATGATCTGTTCACTTCTTGTTTCAGCTCTTTCCATTACCGCGGGAGCAGGGCGATTTGTGTTAACCCAAGGTAAGGGCTCCTGGACTATCATTGGCTGAGGGGCGTGATTAACCTGCTTACCCTCATTCCCCTTGCGGAGAACGTCAGAGTAAGCTCTACTATCAGAAACCGGACGACTAGTGAACGTTGGCTGCGTCCTGGCAATATTAGAAACCTTTTGTTTAGGTGGCACGGGGTTTTATTATTATTTTTATTTAATTTGACATTTTTAGACCCGGATTTTTGACCAGGTTTGGGCATTCTGTTCGCGGCATGAGCTCCACTACAGTTAGCACACTTTAGAGGTTGATCAATGGACAGTGTGCATTGCTTGGCTCTATGTGGGCCAGCACATCTAACGCATCTAATTGGAAGCCGGAAAACTTCCGAAGAAGGGAAGAAGTCTTGGCAATTCCAACAGACCGAAGGGCCAGGTTGACCCCGTATAACATTCAACATGAACTCTCAGGCCGAGAAGAGTTGATAAGTTATAAATTTCCTCAGTAGGAGAGGAAGGAGAAAGCTGTACATAGAACAGGGGTATTGGTTCCCTGGTCCTAAATTTTGACATCCGAACACATTTAATAATTTGGAACTGAAGTGCTCGGGGCTCGGCCTCAACATCTTCAACTGGGGTATGACCAGGGAGACCACGGATCACGACCTTTACGGGCCGGTCCTTTTGCAGCATCAATGTTTTGAACGGGGTACCGTCGCTTTCCAAGATGGAAGCTAGGGTCCTATAATCGTTTTCGCTTTCAACGATGACTTTTTAAATAATTCCTGACAGTTTAGTACTGATGCTTGGAACTTCTATTCTGAATTGATTCAATACATTTCACCATTTGCCCTTTGCGGACACAAAGAATGGGGGTATCCTGTTTGCTCGAGGTCTCGTGGAGCTCGTGCTTTGGTCGGCAGCCAACGTGGTGTTAGGGGTATTAGTAGGGGAAATAAGAGCAGCCATATTTACCCTTTTGTCCTTTTTAGCTGTCACGACAGTGAACCACTTCGTCGTCATGAGAGACAGGAGCCGCCTGGATGGTTTTGGCAGCAGGGATTACCTTGGATGGCTGTTGGTAGAGGTTTTAGCCTCTTTGGCTAGTTTTTCTAAGTACTTTGTTTTCCTCATCCCAATCAGTTCTTTTTTTAGTTGGTAGGAGGGAGGCAGGAACACCAGTGTACGTGCATAGGGCGCGGATGCGCTTGCTGCACTCTTCTATCTAAATGGAAGATTTCTCCCATGTCGGGGATCGCAAGTTTTGTGCTGCACTAGAATATTTATGGACTTTGTCCATTAAAGTAGCCGCTTCTTTGAGCAACTCCTCAAAGAAGAGGTAGTGCTCTAGAGTGGGTTCGGTGTTTCTTTTGGGTGCAGGATGTTTGAGGAGATAGTCGTTGTTTGCTAGGCCTTCTCTAGTGACACTTATGGATGTGTCCATCTCAGTGTTTGGTAGGTCGTTTTCATTAATGCCCTGCTCATGCATGGGCGGACTAACCGGTGATAACAGTTCTATGGCCGGAAGAAGTTTGACTCATATTTATAATTAAAAATAATTATAAGAAAGATATGTAAATGAATAAATGAAAGGCTGCAGCGTGATAACAAAACAAATCTCAACACAAAACTCAAAAATCAAAAATTCCAATTATGGCAGGAGCGAGCTCAGAGCACGTCTTCACTCGCTGAAGGTCAGAACAAGAATCCTTGGAAATTCGTTACGAATCTGAGTCAACCACTCACAAACGTACATGCCATCGCTAGCATCCGAACAGAAGCCTCTTTTACCAAAGGGCAGAACGCTAGCTCAGAACAAGAATCAATTGGCCATCAGGCACCACAAATAGATAAGATAAGGATAGTGTGAAAAGGATCTTCTATTAATAATGGCATAAAATAATTAATTAAAATAAAAATTGCAGTTATGAATAAAATCAGAGAATTTAAAAGACAAAAATTTAAGAAGAATTTATTGATGAACAAAATTTAAGTTAAAATTTAGGAATTTAAATTGAGAATTCGTGTTAAGAATTAAAGCTAGCTAGTAATTGGAAAAATTAAGGTGCACATCGTAGCAAGAAAATTTAAATTTAAAAGCTGAAATAGCTCTTTAAATTTGTAAGTCAGCTCTTCGAACCAGTATATGATCATTTGAGTAGTGAAAAAGATTCGTATGCTGTGCCTCAAATGACACGAATCTTTTCCTTTGTGGTTTGTACACCCGGATGATACACTGGAATGCTTCAAATAGCTTCATAACTGATTTGAGGCAATTTCTAATGAAAATGTTTCGAAATTTTGAAAAATAATCAAGTACAGAAAAGAGATCTATGGATTTGTTTCATTCGTATAAACCACGAAGTTCAACCATTATACTTTGCTACCTCTCGGTTCCGAAACTTCTCAAGATTCCTGCGTTCCAAGTTCCTGCGACTTCTCAAGATTCCGCGAGGAGGTGGAAGCCGCTACAGGACAATCCTATGAGAGAATTGGTCGAAGGACTGACTTGTAGAGCAGAAAGTTGTGCCCGATCTTTCGAGGAATTAGACTTCTGACCTTCTCTCGAGCGGATGCCTGAACAACTGCTACAGGAGGAAGAGGTCAATTTTTCGCCCCAGGCTTACCCTTGGTACTTATATTCAGTCCTGCAGGAGACGGTTGGCCGAAAATGCTGAGACAAAGGCAAAGGTTGTGTATTTTTGGAGTGCCTGAGGACAGGTCCCCCTATCTCCTTTTGCATAATTAATTAAAAAACAAAATACTTAACATTAAGTTTTTTAAAGAAAATTCCTTATGTTTTCTTCTTAATAAGGAATCATTCAAATGATCCATTTTGTGCTTCAGAGTAAACAGGAGGCAGGCACTTTTTCAAAGATTTACATTTACTTCTCAGGTGGTTTCCAACTTTCAACACGAGGCATGTAGCTATTGAGTTGAGCTGCGGCAAAATGGAGTGACTAGTTATAGTTGCGTTATCTGCAAACATCGCTAGCTGGCATTTGGCTGGTCTAGGAATGTCGTTTACGCAGATAAGAAAATAAAGGGGTGGGGGGATCACTGAGGGGCGCCGCTCTTCATATATGACAGATCTAATAGCAATAATATGTACTTTTTTAAAGGTTAATAAATATTGCATATATCGTACTGGTCGTTTTGATATTAAAACCAAGGATTTTAAAGATATGGATAGTTATTTTGTGACAATACTCTGTTTCTGAAACAAATTTGTCTCGAACATTTTATTAGTTCCATGTAAGTGCTTTTGCAGAAAAATTGTAACTATTTTGTTCTTGTTAATATATATACATATATTTAATATATTATATAATTTTATATATTATTAGTATATTATACTATAACATATATATTTACATACACATACATTTTTTATAGTATATTATACTATAAAAAAAAAAAAAAGAGCAGGGTGTTACTTTTTTAAAACCACGTTTAATTCTCACTATCTACTACTATATTTAAATGTACTGACACAAAATTTAACATCTTTAGCTGTCTTGATTAACATGTAACATTAATTATTATTTTTGTTCCCTCACCCTGCTGTTTCTCGCCTTCTCTTAAGCTGACGGGAGGGAACTCTAAATCAACATGTCAGTGTTATGCTTATTAGATTAGCAGTCAATTATGTCCTACATATTAGGCCGTCCTAAATGTCACTGGCTTCAAGGTTTTTGAAACGAACAAAAAAATCACCCAGTTGGTGAATACTATACAATAATAATTAGTTCCAATAATACCATGCTTTAAAATACGAAAGGCAAACTATGCTAAAATCAAATTCAAAAATGCATATACTACATATAAAAAAAAATTATTAAGATTCTCAAAAATATTTTATCATATTAGCAGAGGTAGTTTTTAATATTAGGAATATGATTAACATCTGGAGAATCCTCTCCTTCACTAAATCACCTTCGAATGTGTCTAGAGCAATTTGAATCTCCCTTTCTACCCAGAGAACTTTCCTTTGAATGACTTCACTGTCTGTACTTGAACCAGTTGTATTAATATTACCAGTAATTTAATCCCTGCAACTTGAAGCCTGTCTATCTATCGTGCCTTTAGATTGTTGAATAACGATAAGTTAAGGCATTCCGCCAACTGATGATATGACATGCGAACAATTCAATCGCTCGTACCGCTGCTTTGGCCAATCCTCACCAATCTTTACAACATAGTATTTCCAGCACGTCGATGAAGAACTACACTAAATTCTAATTTATTCCCCAGATTGTATGTTTCCATCACTTTTAACTTCAGATAATAAAAAAAAATTCTATAACTTCTTCTTTTAAATTCACTATAACTTCTTTCTTCTGCTTTATACGATGCAAATCCAAAATTACCTTTATTGTATGAACGATACCCTAAATATTTGCTCGGATAGCTATAACGTTAACAGATCCTTCTTCCTTCGCGATCCGCCTATTTGAAACTGAACTTCATCTTCCTTTTTTGGACACCCATGCTTATTATCTAAGCTAGTAATACCAAATTTACACTCAGCCAAATCTTCAATTTTTTTTAGCATTAGAAACTATGGGAACTTTTTCTGAATAATGTTCATGATAAGGATTTGAGCATCATAAATGTTTGAGACTTTAGGGTGCACATTTTCTCTAGGCAACATTCTAACATATGTAGGATACAATTTGCCTCTATTGACATATTTCTTATACATACAACAGTGATTTTAATTTTATTTGTTTTATACGAAGAAATAGAGTATGTGGGTTTATTTTTTTTTGTGTCATTAGGTGAAGCAGTAGTTTCATCGTCCAGGTTTAATATTAATGACTTTCATTCGTCATGAGAGGTTGGGGCCTTTGTCGACTCAATTATCAATTTTTTCGAAGAACGCTGAGATGCCGTGCTGCTGTTTGTAAATCGACTTTGTTTTTGAAAAAGAGGTTTGAAGTTGGAATTTTTTTATTGATGAAGAAACTTAGTCGCCCTGACTTGAAGTTGGAATTATTGGTGAAAGAGAAAGGCTGCCCTAGATAAGTGAAGAGCTGTTCTGTATCAAAAATAAAAACGTTTCAGAAATCTTTGATTTGAAGTTTCTCTCTGTTATCTTAAAACTATCAGAAGCGGGACGTTTATATCGCTTTCTTTTGCCTACCGAGTGGATTTACGACTGCTTTACGAGTTGAAATTACAAGTAAGAATGTTTACAATTACTTTAGTTTTCATATTTTTCCTATGACGAAATTTTATGTTAATCACCATTACGGTATTTTTTTCTCTTAAAAAGAGAAACTCATTGTGTAAATTTATTATTATTATTATTATTATTAGTTTTCCATATCCTTTGTAATTAAAATATTTATTATTGATAACTTATATATTAAGAGTATTCTTTTTCATTCTTTTTAGTTTAATTTTAATCAAACTGGCTTATTGTATACAATTACTTCTAATACTAATTAAAAAGGAGTAATTCATTATTCATTTGTCCTTGCATGTCAGTTGTTCTGATTTAAACTGATTAATTATTTTTATTTTATTTAATTTTATTTCTTGAATTATATGTGTCTTATGAATTTCCCTTTAGAAAGATGAATATAACCATTGAAATATTAGAATAAATTATACAATTTTATTATTTTTTGTCTGTTTTATTTTGGAATGGAGAAGAAAGGGTTTTTTTTTTTATGTATGTTAAGGAAGTGGCATTTAATTTATTTGATTTAACTATATATGGGTGAGTGAAATTGATTTATTTTAATTGCTATTTTGAAATATAATTTTAAGAAGATTTATTACGGTATCCAAATGGCTTTGGTATAGGATATGGTAAAATACGATAGGGTATTAAAATGGTTTACGAGGTAAATGGTCTTAGAGAATATTTGACTATTTCGTGTGACGAATTAATAAAAAAAAAAAAAAACCTTATTTCTGAATTATTCTTTACAAGAATTCTATCCTTAAAAGCTATTAATTTGATGAGGAATTTCGGATGAAATTGTTAACGATTATTAATGAGAGTAAGGCGAGAAAAAAAAGAAAAGATGCAGTAGAACTGCAGAAATTACGAATATCAGTAAAAATTGAAAGCTCAAAAGCATGGGTTGGGAATAGACTCTCTGAGAGATGGAAAAACAAGGTTCTTTGAGATGTTACAAGTGTGGAGATAGCGGACATTCCTAATGTGACCTAAATTAGTGAAACTAAACAAAACATTTCGGTATTTCCGAACAGAGTAAATGAAAATCAGGTTACATTAAGCGTTCTCCCCAATGGTAGCATTGAATTTAGTAAAAACGAAGGTCTCTACCTTTATAGGTTGTGAGGGCGTCGGCGGGCAATGGCTAATGCTATTTAAAACAAGAACAGAGTGTTCCTTTTTAACCACACTTAATGAACACTTTCTACACCTATATTTGCAATATACTAATATTACACTCATGTCCATAAATTAAGGATCATGAAGTTCAGGCAAAGAAAGAGACAGAAGCAAAAACAAATTTGACTTATTTGTAAAGTCTATTTATTAAACAAAAGGTAAAGAGCAAAAAGATGCTATATGTTTGACATAATTAACAAAAATTGCGATTTTTACTCCTGGAGCAAATTTCAAAAAAGAATCTATTTACAAAAACAGTATAACATGGTTAGTATGATGGTTAATATGGAGTATGTCTCCCGGACGATGCAATACAGGCCTTACAACGCCTAGGCATGCTGAGTATCAAATTATCAATCTGATCTTGGGGAATATTACACCACTCATCAAGCAATGCCCTCCGAAGTTCCGCTTGACAGGTGGAGGTTGAAGGGCTGCAATTCCGTCGGCCAAGCATATCCCACACATGCTCTATTGGATTCAAGTCCGGTGAGTATGCTGGCCAATCCATACGGGTGATATCCTCCAATTGAAGGCATTCGTCTACAATGTTTGCACGGTGAGGACGGGCGTTGTCATCCATAAACAGAAATTCAGCACCCATGGCGCCCTGAAACAAACGTACATGTTGTTCCAGAATGACATCCCGATAGATGTGGCCTGTCATTGTTACACTCTGAACATGCAGGTCAGTTCTGGAGCCAAGAATAATTCCTCCCCAAACGAGCCATCCTGCACCACCGTAATGGTGTTCAATGGTGTTCTCTTGGTGGTAACGGGTACCTGGCGCTCTCCATATGAGGGAACAGCATCTAATGGATTTAGACTAATTCCCCAGTAACATCGACGCAAATTAAACTGATGAGAAGAGCAGTCCTGTGTTTGGCAAATATCGTAGACAGCCAAGGAAGAATCAATTAGTCCTATTGAAATTAATTCAGGACAATACTTTAAAAACTTACCAATGATTTTGTACGTAGAGAAAACTGTCCTCATATGAAAAACACATCCAGTACCATTAGCTTTTCTGGAAATTTTAACAGAGCCACATTTCTGTAACGAAAATATCTTAAAAACTCTTGGCTTGAATATAGCATCCCTCACAACTAGCAAATCAGTACAATATTCAAGGACATCTAAGTTGAAAAATGTCTGCGTTTCTAGAAATTGCAACTTGGGGCACTTCTGAATCATCATTTCCATCGAAATTCTGGAACTGTCTTGTCAGTGAAAGATATCGAAGATTTAGGCTGGCTTCATCTTAAACAACTGAAAAATGGCTATGCATTCGGCCTTGTTGAATGATGAATTTCGAAAATCAACATTTTCTAGCTGGTCGCTTTTTCAGGAGCCACTGCAATTCTTCGATTTCCGGCTTGTCATATTTTTTCATGTGAGAATGAACGTGCAACCAGATCATCCACAATTGAGACGGCATATTAGAAAAGGATTTCTCGCTGTTGTTCCATGTTTTCTTTTTGAGGAGATAAATCGTTTGCAGTAGGCACATCTTGTAGAGCGTCGGTGCTGCTTTGTTTTTCAATCTTTTGCAATCTGTAAAATTAAAAAGAAACTTTAATCGCTTGCAAATGCTTGCTTGAAAACAGAATAAAATTATTGGTTTGGAAAGATTGGCTTCTTATTTGTTATGTCATGCGAAGATTTAAAAATAATTTTTGCAATAATGCATAAAAAGATTGTTTAGTGATGTTAGGAAGAAATTGGTTTTATATTTCTTTTGTAATACCACAAATCTTCAGCTAAGGACAAGAATTTGGTTTTCGTTGAAGTGAGAATAATACAATTTAAATTAAAAAAGTAATAAGCGAAAATTTACATCTTTACCGTAACTTTTAACTGGAAGATTTATTTCCATGTTTCTTTTGGAGATCCAATTCTGGCACCTCGGAGGCATAAAAAGAATTTTAAATAACAACCTAATGTATACAGATAAAGAAATTGAATTTTAATCTTTGGGAATTTTTAAATAATGTTTGAAATTTTATTTTTAGATTTAAATATTCATAAATTAAATAGGAAAATAATATTTTTAAGCGAAATAAATCTAAAATAGATATTTTTTATTATTATTATTGATATAAAACTATAATTTCTTTTTTTTTTTAAATTGAATAAGTTGAATCATCGAAATAATTCGGCATCTTAATATTATGCAGTCAAATATAATTCGCCCAAAGAATTAAAATATTTTATTAAAATTAATGATTAATAAAATTAATAATATTTCATTAGAAGATGGATTTCAGACGTTTCAGAAGAATTGAAGAATGGTTTTGAAATTCAGAATTGAATTTTTAGAAATAATGACCTAAATTTTCAAGATAAAAAGTCATAAATATTCATTATTATTGAAATGATTTTGAAGCGAAAGTACTAGTAAACGGAATAAAAATTAAAAAATAATAATAATAATAACTCCTAAATTATTTCGGAAGTTAAAAGCAATTTTTTAAAATTCTATTGTTAGATAGGTAAACTTCATGATAGAATGGAACAATTTAAAACCTCCACACGCTATCTAAATATGAACTACTGATCACTAAAATTGCTACACCAAGAAGGCGGCATGCTACAGACGTGAAATTTAAACGACAGGAAGAAGGTGCTCTGATAGGCAAATGATTAGATTTTCAACGCATTCAGACAAAGCAGGCGACACCTACAGTGTGTTTAAATGAGGAAATTGTTCAGCTGACTTCTCATACACAAATTGCATTTGAACGTTGTTGCCTGGTGAAAAGTTGTTGTGATGCCTTGTGTAAGCACGTTTCTGACTTTGATAAAGGTCGAATTGTAGCGTACCGAGTGTTGCCTCGAAACAAAGGTCCCCGTGACTGAGGGAAGTCAATGCCCTATAATGTAAACACCCTGTCTGTGCGAGGTGTCTGGGAGGGGTGAGATGACGGGAGCGAGTAAGTAAAGTGAGTTGAGTGAGTGTACGTAAAGAGAGAAGTTGTGTTTCATCGTCGAGTGTGATGGCTGCCGAAATAAAGGAAAAATATGCACTGTACAGGTCGTGTTTTTATTTGTGTGTGTGAGTGAGCTATCGAACACCGAGATGGCAGCTTATCATATCGCAGTATTGCGGTTCGCGTCGGTCGAGATCCAATGACTGTTAGCAGAATATGGAATCGATGGGTTCAGGACGGTAATACGGAACGCCGTCATGGATCTCAACGGTCCTCTATCACTAGCAATCACGATACGAGTCAAGAATTGGGGTCGTTTACAAGACAAGTGTCTGCACGAACAGTTCGAAGACGTTTGCAGCAGCATGGAATCTTAGTTCGGAGACCATGGCTGCGACTACTCTGACGCTGCATCACAGACAGGAGCATTTCAACGACGAACGACGACGAACCTGGGAGCACGAATGGCGAGACTTCGTTTTTTTAGATGAATCCAGGTTCTGTTTACAGCATCAAGATGGTAATATCCGTGTTTTGCGTCGTCGTGGTGAATGCACATTGGCAGCGTACATTCGTCATCGTCATACTGGCCCATCACCTGGCGTGATGGTATAGGGTGCTATTGATACACGTCTCGGTCACCTCTTGTTCCCATTAACTTTGAACAGCTACGACTGCATATTACCAATATTGTACGGACTTTTCTTGATACGAAAAATGTTCGGCTATTGCCCTGGCCTGCACATTCACCAGATCTCTCGTCAATAGAAGACGTCTGGTCCATGGTTGCCGAGCGACTGGCTTGTCACCGGGCGCCAGTCCCTACGGTTAATGAGCTGTAGCATCGTGTTGAAGCTGCATGGGCATATGTACCTGTACATGCCCTCCAATCTCTGTTTGACTCAATGCCCAGGGGTATAAGCGCTGTTATTACTGCCAGAGTTGTTATATATTACAAGAAATGTTCATTTGGAAATACATTTTTCCATATAATTTGAATTGTTTAAATGAGTGAAACTAGCTCAAACTTATATGTAAATAACGATTAAAATTTTAAAAGTTGTACAGCAATAAATCTGTGAAATACATACATTCTTTTTAATAAATAATGAGATTTTTCTATTTGTATTGACTTTATAGTAATCAATGTAGTTGTTTGTGAGCAAGTACTTTTTTTAGACATGTTTTTTTTGTTGTTGTTATTGATGCACTTGTTGGCATTGACGACACTTTTAACAGTGCACGTTACATTTCTGGTGTTTTACGACCAGTGTCCTTACCCTCTATCCGAGCCCTGCGAAACCTTGCGTTTCAGAAGGATGATGCACGACCGTATGTTGCCGTTATTGTACCCTTGTATTCCTTGATTCGGAAAATGTTCGGCTGTTGCCCTGGCCAGCACGTGTACCAGATCTCTCGCCAATAGAAAACGTCTGATCCACTGAATCGTCATACGCAATGTAACACCATGAAGGAATCGTCATAATTAAATGAAACTTAAAACACAGTTGAGTGGTAGTGGTACAAATAAATGATTAAATGTTCAAAGCAAACAAACAAAAACAAGAGATAGGAATCAGTATTTTGTGCAGCCACCACACGCCGCAATAAGTGCTGCTACACGTCGTGACATGGAGTCAAATAAATTTTGAATGTCTGCCTGAGGAAGAGCATTCCATATTGTTTGTATGCGTGCCCAAAGTTCGTCTGCAGAAGCAACAGGACGAGGATCACGAGCGAGACGCTGACCAACGAAATCCCACACATGTTCAATCGGCGACATATCCGGGGAATACGCAGGCCAAGGCAGAAGCTGTACCTGCCGCGTTGCAAAGAAGGATGAACAGTCCTAGCGATATGAGGGCGGGCATTGTCCTGTTGAAATACAGCGCCTGGCAAGCTTTGAAGGAAGGGAACAGCTTGGGGCTGCAGAACTTCACTGATGCACCGGTTGCTGTTCAGATTGCCCACAATTCTTAGCAATTGAGATCGTCCAGGATATGCTATGGCACTCCAGACCATAACTCCGGGTGTTCGTCCACTGTGGCGTTCGATAATGCACTCCGGAAGGTGGCGTTCACTGGCATAGCGTCTGACACGAATGCAGCCATCATGGTACCACAAATTAAAGCGGGATTCGTCAGAAAACACGACATGCTGCCAATCAGTACGCCAGTCTCTATACTGAGCGGCCCATTATAGCCGCAGGCGGCGATGGTTTAGCGTGAGGGGGATCCTGTATAAAGGAGTCCTTGCGCGCAGTCCACGCTGCAGCAGACGTCTACGAATTGATGAATCACACAATGAAACACCTGTAGCTATTGACCACTGTGCTGCCAATTGTCTAGAGGAAGCTGTACGGTCCGTCAGCGCCATGCGGACCAGGTGTCTATCATCGCGAGCTGATGTCACATTTCGGGGTCCACTCCCGGATTTCCGAGTTGTCCGACACTCGTCCGTCCACTGCTTCCGAAGACGCATCACTGTGCTGCTGTTACGCTGCACACGAGCGGCTACTGCACGATAAGACAATCCAGCTTCACGAAGGCCGATGATTCTCCCCCGTTCAAACTCTGTAAGTTGTTCAAATCTCGCTCTCTTTCGTCGAAGAGGCATAAATAACGATTGAGCTAACGTTTACCACTAACAGATAACCACCGATAACCATACACGCCTCGCTACAGCCGTCTATTTATTCGGATCCATCCGCCGTTCAGAGGGCGCTGCTCAGCATACCCATGCGCTACGGATTTGAAATTCTAATCATTTGCATATCATGCGCTAATTTGCATTTCCTGAAAATTTCAGCTCACTCGCGTAAGTCCTTCATGGTGTTGCAATTTTTACACACATGAGTTTATATATATAACTCAAAACACACACACACATATATATATATATTTGCGTGTGTGTTTATGTTTTGAGTTATTTTACCTATTTAGTAAATAGCAGTAAATTTAAAAAAATAACTTATATGTTCCAATAAAATAATTTTTTGCTTATATATACTACAAGAACAAACATATCCAAATATTTTACACATTTAAATCAAGTGATATGTTGAAAAAAATTCTGTTGATTTTGATTTATAACAAGCAAATCGTACAATTCCTGAAATTGTTTAATGTAATTTTTAACATAATTGTTACATATTCATAATCCTTTATTACTAATTTCAAGTCTTACAATTTTAAATTGCAAAGCCATGCCCTTCTTTTTATTAAATTTATAAATTTTTTTCTTGTTCATTTAATTCAAAATTTGGTGTAAAACACTTAAAAATTTCACCTATGCCTAATTTCAAATATTGATTTCTCTAATATTTCTGTTATGCAGAACAAAACCTAGAATATTTGGAATGAGAATTATATCATCTACTTATTACATACATATTATATTGATCAGTATTTAGAAGCAAATTACAATATTATAATCATCTAAATTCTCCTTTCATCATATCGAAACATGTTGTTTTATTAATTTCATTTACTTTAATATTTTTGACTTTTTATATTTGAAATTGATTAATCGTTACATCTAGATATTTTGTTTGTCCTGTGATAATATTTATTCTTTGATTAAAATTTAACTTAATTTCACTTTTAAAATTTAATCTGAAGCATATCACTTTTCCTTTTTCAGATGCATCATTTAGTATTTAGTATTCACTTTCTTTCAGTGAAAACAATAATTTTATATATTTATTTTCTTTTACTTCATCTGTCATTCCCCCAATATACATTCAATTTTTATTTTGTTGTTTCGTCATCAATATATACGATTTTATCCGTTTTATATTATATGACTTTTTTTAGTTTGCCGAGCATTTTATACAATCTTTATTCTTATAGAAATTCATAGGTATATCCTGCAATATAAAAATTTATATTAAACAAATTTTTGACATATTGTTTTTAAGTCTTTTCTACACATTTAGAAATATTATCTTCAAACATTTAATTTTATCATTTAGCATAATTCTTTAAAAAATCCTCCAATTCCAACCCCTATTTAATTTGCTTCATGTTCTCTGTCCGAACTAAAGTCCTTCGTTTGTTTAATGAAATTTTATAAATAAATTTCATTCCTGGATTTTTCTCAATTTTTGAAAATCTAGATCTAATTTCTTTCTGACACATTCTTTTTCAGCGTTAAAATTTTCAAATGGTGTATAATCTGTTTCTAAGTCGGTTTTCAAAAATATTTGAATACAATCACTGAACAAAGTGCATCTCCGAAGTGCCAAACTTGTATCCTTTTTCAATAGCTGAATTCACTTCATGCGTTGGCCAAGTTACGATAAAACTGCTTGCATCAACTCCGCGATAACGTTTTTTATTTCTGATTTTAAAACATTCGAACATTTTTTTTGCATATTAACTGTTCTTTTTCTGCATTTGTTTTAGAATAATTACACTTTTTTTAACATGATTTACATTAGCCAAGCGTTTTACTTCTTTATAAGGTAATTTAAATTGATATATTTCTTTAGGAGGAAAAGCTGTACAGTTGATAATTTATTAAAATAGTAATTTTCTATGAATACAAAATTTTTGTTAAGAGTACTAAAAACATTGTTTTGAAACATATTCTAAAAACGTTTTCAAACGACAGGGTGTAACAAAATGAAAAGTTACGTTACGCCAACATTTATTTGAACTAATTAATTAATAATTCATTACAAATTATTTTTACTTGAAATGAATAAAATATAGATTTTATCTTATTATGAATAAAATTATACATTAAAAATGAACCATGTACAATTGCAAATTAGAAAGTTTAGACGTTTTTTTCGCTTCATGGTTCGTATACATTTCCTTATATTCATTAATATTAAAATTTTTAATAACAATATAAACTTTTTCGTAATTTTATTAGGCTAAAAATAACTGTATTTAAAATTAATTACTCCCTTATTACATTACTAACATATTTTTATCATGCGGATATAATTTTATTATGTTTTAATATTTATTTTATCTATTTAACATGACCGAAATCGGCCTAGGTGTGTATTTCATGAATATTAGTCAAATGTTTATTATTTTTATGATTAATTTTTCTATAAAAACGTTTAAAGAATCACCATCAATATTATTTATTTTATTTTTAATTTTTTTGTGTTTTATATGTTTCATTTCTTTTAATTTAGTTTTTTAATATTTTAAATAAATTTTTCTTTTTAAAATTCTGATAATAAAAATCTGAATATCTCATTTTTAAATGCTCATTCCCAAGCTTTAACCGATAAATTTGTCGACCCTTTTTCAAAAAACATCTGTCTGCTGCAGTGGCTTAAGAAGTTAGGTGGAGCTGATTTCTCATTTAAAGGCACCTCTTTCCCTTTTCCGCTGAGTTTAAACGGATATCTATAATGAGGAAGTGAACAGCCTGGGCACATTTATTGGTAAGGGGGCGCATCATTTAATCGCATCATTCCAATTTTTTCTCGTCAGCCGTGTCAATCTGTAATTCATAAAATATTGCTTTAAATAAACAAATGAAGATTTTTTGATTTCGGAAATGAAAATTGGATAGAAATACCACATCATTATTAAAAGAATTTTAAAAGATGAAAAATAAAGCTTTATCATATGATTCTTCCGAGAATAAATAGTATCACAAAATACATCAAGTCCGTAAATGTTTGAAACAGAGGTATATAAGTAGAATATATGATAATAATTTAAAAAGAAACACAGATTAACAATTAAAAAAAACTGACGAAAAATTTAAAAAAAAAAAAAGAAAAATTAGTTGAATAAGCTGAAAGAAGGACATTAACAAGCTTGGAATTATTTTTTTAGTTAAAAGGTAAATTTCTACTTAAGAAAAGGAAGAGGAATAAACGGAGCACAAAAATGCAGTTGCTGTAATGAAAATAAACTAAGTAATAAATTTCATAATTGCAATGTTATTAATTTTCAAAAATATCACAAGTGATAAAAAAATAAAGTATGAAATATTTGGCTGTTAATAAGGAGTAATGAATAGAAAAATCTTATTTACACAAATATTTATTTTCATATTAAATGTGCTTACGTAATATGTGAATTCAATTTTGAAAAATTAAACAAAAATGAAGATTTAGTGGAAATACCACATAATTACTAAACGCATTTGAAGAGATGAAAAATAAAGCTATATCATATGATTCTTCGAGAATAAATAATATCCCCAATTACAACAAGTTCATAGATGTTTAAAACAGAGATATAAAAGTAGAATATCTAATAATAATTTAAAAAGAAACACAGATGAAACAAAACTGACGAAAATTTTTAAAAAAATTCGATTTTATCTATTTAAAAATACGAAAGAACTTCTTAATCTTTAATTTTGAAAAAATCTTTACAAAATATTTCCTACAATATAACCAACTGCTGAGAATAAACACTGTCAATGAATAGTGAAATACTTTAAAACATTTTAACGTTAAGTAAAACAGACATAAAAAAGATGATTTAATCAAAAAAGTTTATGAATATATTACACAGACAGGTAAAAACAGACATAAAAAAGATGATTTAATCAAAAAAAGTTTATGAATATATTACAAAGACAGGTAAAAATAAACTATTTAAATACAAAAATAGAAACTGCTTACTAACTATCCACAAAAAAGAAAAAAATTTGATAAAATTGTAGATTTATTTGGTTGAAATACTAAGATGAAAAATTTATAAAAACAAAGAAATTAAAAATTGAAACAAATTTGAAGAATCTATTTGTAAACAGATTATGGAATTACTCAAACAAAAGGTAAATTATATAAAATATTAGCTATACAATAAACTTAAACCTGTACAATATTGTTATATTTTAAGAGATTAATTCAGAAAATCCATTGGAAAAATAAAAGGAAAAATATGTACAACAGACATCAATTAAATCGACACTTCTATTTTAAACTGATGTCAACTAATGAAGCATATAAAAAAACCTATATAGATATTTTAACTAACAAAAAAATAATATAAAGAGTTAGGTGTTGCAGAATGTATGAATTACTAGAAATGTGTAGACTCTGAGAAATTTTAAAATAATGTTATTGTAAATAAGGAAATTATCTGTTAAATAAAAAATAACGATAACTTCTAATTAGTTATCAATATTGTAACAGCCTCAAAATTCTGAATTATCGTGAAAAAAATACAACATGAAATTTTTCACAAAAAATCATGTTAGCAAAAAGGAAGTATCATGTAACAAAAGGAAGATTATCACAAAAAAATTGTAGCTATTAAAATTAATTACTTGTAATATTCCAAAACAACTTAAGGATATTGAACTACAGAAATCTGTAGGATATATTAAAACAGATCACAAACTCTCTTTCAAGATCAAAGCAAGAAAACATTGATCGTAAAAACTTCACAAGAGGCTTTTAAAACTCTGACAAATGAAGGCAAATTAGTTATTAACTAGATTATATACAATGCCACAGAATTTCACAATTTACGAAGATGTCACTGTTAGAATACTAACAAAACTCAAGAGAATCGTCGCCTGGCGCAAAAGATTTATCAACAATACAAGAAATCCATTAAATCGAACTTCTGGTACTTTGACAACTAGTGAACTTTCACAATCATTGGTATGTATTGTTAAAAACATTCAGAGGACTACTTTTTTATAAAAGAATTCCAAAGCTTGGAGAAGGGCACTTCTATCCCGAACAATAGTGAATTGTTAAATTTGTGTCCATTTCTAGATGATGATGGATTATTAAGAGTGGGTGGAAGACTCAAGAACTCTAACTTACTCTATAATCAAAAATTCCCATTAATTATTCCTGCTAAACATAATTTTACTTTTTACTGCTATTAATCATTATCATGCTTTATATTTTCATGCAGGTGCTGAAACAACCCTATCTTTGATAAGAAATAGATTTTGGATTGTAAGAGGTAGAAATACTGTTCGAAAGATAATTTTTAATTGCATAATTTGTAAAAAAATAAATTCAAAAGGTTCCAACCAAATTATGGGACGACTACCAGCTGCCAGAGTGACTCCTACTCGTGTCTTTAATAGGGTAGGTGTGGACTTTTGTGGTCCATTTGAAATCAAAAATTTCACTGGACGAAGTAAACAGATAAAAGAAGGTGATTTGGTGTTAATTAAAAATCCTGATAATTATTGTCCTTTAAAATGGAATTTGGCCAGAATTATCAAAATTCATCCAGGTGAAGATAAAGTAACAAGAGTGGTTACTTTAAAAGATAAAAATGGCACATATAAAAGGCCAGTAGTTAATATCGTACCTTGCCTAGTGTTAATGAGGAAAATTAATTTTTATATTGTGTATTTTTTTGTGATCTGCTTATTGTGTAAATATTTTTAGAAAAATGTATTTTTTTTTTATTGTGTATTTTTTGTGTGTTCAGTGTATAAGTGAATAATTTGAGAATTTTGTGAATATTTGAATTCTTAAAGAGTTGAATGTGAACATGTCAACGCCGGGCGGTATGTTCGCGCCTACGCGGAAGGATACCCCTAGCGGCGAAAAAGTGTATGTACACATGCGCCTGCGTGCGCATAAGTCCGAGTCAGAATCAGTGTAATGCCCGAGAGGCAAGAGTGAACAGCACGGCTGCGAGTGGCTGTCACTGTCATGTAAATAAAACGTTGTTAAGTTTTCATTGTGATTACTTATTGTGTTAGTGTGAATGTGATACAGTCCGCTTGTGTAAAGAGAACATGTGTCAGTGCTTTTGACGAGAACAATATTTATGAAACATAAAAAGAAATATTAATAGAAATCAAAAACTTAATCTAAAAAGGAAAAAGCACGGAAAGAACATTTATTCTTCAAGAAATGGAAAATAAAACTGGAACGCAACTAAAAAGGAAATAAATAGATTAATTAAATCTTTGAAAAGTAACATAAACAGTAATAAAATAATTCCTTACAATGTGTTATCTTTCAAAATAAAAATCAATCTTATATGTTAATAAGCATATTTATTAGTTAGTAATGCAATAGTTAGAAAACCTATGTAGATTTCTCCATTATAATAAAACACCAAGCAAACTAAAAAACTGTATAATCATATAAATATATACTATTCCATGTAAAACATAATAAGGAACAATAAATTAAAATAAATTTATCATTCATTTGTAGTAAATGTTTCTAATTTATTATTATAAATTACAAAATATTTTTTTTTTTTTAAAAATTCAACGCAAATGAAAGCAAATGAAAATATTGAGAGCAACCTATGTTAAAGAATCAAAGGGAAAAAGATTTCCAAACATATTATAAGCTAATGCAAAATTGTATAAATTTTATAGAAAGTAAAATAAAATATACGAAGTGGAACAGAAAATTGTAAGGCAAAAAGTAGGAGAACAAATATAAAATAAGCCAGTAATTAATATTAAGGATGAAAATATTAACCATGAATAAAAAGTATTTATTGCAATAAGTTTGATATATAATTTTATTTAAAAAGAATAATCTGCAAATTAGACAAATAAATATATTAAGTAATTATTTAATAGTAAGTTTAGTAAATCTAAGTACATTTTCAATTTATTATATTCAAAATGTAAAAAAAAAAAAATAGTAATGAAGTAAATATATCTGTATTTCATAATTTCAGCATGCCAGCACAAAAGCGACACAATATCATGCATTTTTTTTTCTTTTTAATATTTTTAAAATATATTATTAAAAAAAATGATAATTTTTTTTCATTATAGCAAATACAATTTACAAATATTTTTTTGATGATCCATTGAATTTCAAATTAGAATAAAACATTAAAATATTAACTCGAAGCAGATTAATAAATGGATAGTATTTCTACAGTACTTTTAATCGGCATGTAAGTTAAAAAAAGGATAATCAAAATTAAAAAAGTTAAATATTAAAATTTTAATAATTGAAATAAACATATATCATTGCTAAATGTATGCGTTACTTACATGTGAAGCCAAGGTCGTGTATCACCTTAATAGGTAAAGGTTATTAATGTTCAATATTCTTTTGATAAAATGAAAACATATATATATATAATATTTTACATTAGCATAAAAATAGTAGAGAATTTTTTTCAAAATTTAAAATATGTTATTATTAAAATTTTAATAATTAAAAGTAAATCTATGACATTGCTAAATATTTAAAACCATGCATACATTTAAATTTAAAGCTCTATTTTTAAATCCCATCATTTCGGTTGAAAATCAATACAATGTTATAAATACAGTAAAAAACAAACGCAGACAAAAATGCGACATTGATATTTGTCATAACAAAGTAGTTGTAGATAGAATTGATCTTTTTTATTATTTCCATTTTTCAAAATTGTTTTTAATACTTAATTTTTATACTAATTTAAGATGTGGAGGTTTTCGTGGTTCTTAAAACCACCTTGAACTCCGTAACCGGGGCCCCTCACTTAAAATTTCATGCTTATTCTTTAGCAAAAATTATTTTTGTTCTTAAGTGAATAATATTTAAAAAATTTTAGGAGAAAATAAAGAATATCTCTATGAATCTTAAAAATTAGTTGAAATATTAAAGATATAATTTAAATACTTACCATATACAATTTATTACATGCAATCTGCAAAGATACATATTTAAAAACCCAATTTTTACATGATGTACATACAATTAAAAAAATGTAAATGTTTCCGTTATAACAACAGATGAATCATATTAATTCCATGATGTATCAAATAGGAATAAAATCGACAAAAATAGCAATTACAATTTACATAATTGTAAGAACAAAATTCTGAAGCAAAATGAGTTTCAAAAAATATATATTACTACTTTACGTGATAAAAGATTTAAAAAATTAATACATTCTGTGAATATTTGAGGATTTGTTGGAAAAATATGGAGTTGCTTGATTGTCACATAAAATGAACTGTAATTAGCAGGAACTGAGCACAAGCATATATGTCAGACATATTTTGTAATTTGTTGTAGTAGCAGATAACCAAAGATAAATTTCCTCTGACAAACTATTAAAATGCAATCTTCACCACGTATTAGATCTCAAATGTCCTCCCTATCGGGAACTGGATATTTGCAACTGAATTACGTCATGGATATCCTTGTATTCCACATTTAGTAAGTAAAAACGGACACATTATGCAAAGGATGTTTGTAAGCTTCGCTGTAACTAGCGATATCAAATGCCTGATAACATGAAAGTGAAAGTGTATGAATTCCGCTATGCAAAAATCTCTAACATTATACACTGTCCCCATTTTGTCACATGATTCGAATTTCTCTTTACAACAAAACACACTGTAGAATTGTTATTTTAGAGTCTTTCAGCATTACCAACTGTAAGCCAAGGATTATTTTGCCTGCCCCCTGTTATCAGAATACGTTGCTAGGCATGTTTTTAATCTGGATCCATTCATCTAGCTAACAGAAATAATGTCTGTAACAATCACACTGAAAATATTCTTTGATAAAGCTATCCTTAGTATGATATAATCAATTTCTTATGTGTTTTACTGATCTCCTGGACGACATATTGCACATCTTGATTTTTTTTTTTTTTTTTTTTGTATATTTTACACACGCCCACACATATATATATATATATACACACACACACACACATATATATATATATGTGTGTGTATCTTTTTTAGCCTACCAATGCAGTTATGGCTGCTCCTACTTTGATGTTTGGGTCTATAAAATGATTTTCAGTTTTGTTGCTATAGACTATGCGCAATTACGCTGCAACTTATAATCTTGAACAAATTTTTTACTTTTATTCTTTTTATAAGGTATTTGAATTGAGACACTTCAGAATTTTTTGTATTACGAATGATATCATGTCTTTTATACAATTTGACTTTTTTTTTTTGCATAACATGATAATTCACGTGTAGGGAATAATGCTGTGGGTTTTGTTTTGTGCATGACCATGTTTCAATTTGATTCCCTGTCGATTCTTTTGCATTGTGGTTGTGTTCATTACATATAATATATATAAGTGCAAAATAACTAATTGAAACATTTTAATTGTAGGTATTGCAGGTAATTGTAGGTAAAGCATTAAGTAATGAAGTATGCATTATGTTACTTGTGCTATCGGCTAGAGACCTATTTCAAGATTCTGAAGAATGTGAATGTTATACAAGTGGCATATCTAAAAGCACAAATAAAAATAATAGGAGAAGACTCATCCACTTCCCTCTATTCGCATGTTGATCTTATTTTCTTTTTATGCTTAGTGATCTATGCTGTTAAAATGATTGCTGGTCAGTTAGAGGATCAACCTTCGACATAAGGGACAAGAAGTCTTCCAAATCTGGCGTCTGAGGATCGGAGGTTTGTTGTTGTTGCATAAGGTATTTATTGGATAAAATCAAACGAAGTATGTCTCTGTTTCGAGACATCAGTTTAATTTTCGTTTCAACGACTATTATAAGATTTTTAAAAGAAATGGTTTCTGTTTCTTTTTTTGATAGCAATAATTTATAATGCTGTTACAGCCATATAAAACTGCGATTATCCTTCCTTTTTTTGTAATTACAGGTTTCAATAAATTATAACTATTTAAAAATGCTACTTTAATGGTAATGATTTAATGATAGATCCCATAACACATGTGTAAATAATTTTCTGAATTTCTTAATTGATTTCGAGAGGACAGAACTTCAACTACTTTAAATTTTGTGGTTTTAGCACTCAAAGCATTTATGCTTTTTATCAGCGAGTAAAGAAAATTATTCCCAAAAACCCAAGAAATGTGAAAAATTATTTTAATTTCCAAAAGGAAATAATAAACGTGTAAATAAACAAACGTGATAAAATATCGCGTAATTTTGTTACAAGAAATTATATGAATTAAAATTTATTACAATTTTCAGGTATTTTACTTAATACAATTTCTTGTCATTTGGGTGAAAATATTTTGGAAACTTAGTTTTAACAAGCATCCAGTTATCACTTCTTAAAGGCTTGCTTGGGTTTGTCGTTCTACTGTCATCTTCTGCACACGTTGGGATAATTAGACCGGCACCAACATTTTAACGTGGATTCCGAACCACTCACAAACTTCCATGCCACAGCCAGGATTCGAACCTGAAGCCTGTGGTACTAACGGCCAGAGCTGGCCAATTGGCCGTCAGGCTGCACACTTTAGTAAGAGAGTGCATTTATTGTATTTATTACTCTGTTCAAAAGTAAGACCAATTTTCAATTTAAAATTTCCGGGACTTTCATTTTTTAAAATTTTTTAGATTGATGGCAGTATCCTTGTCACCTGTATGAAATTTGACATCGAAATATTAATTAGTGTTTGAGTTACGCTAGGATTTGTGAGACGCTCAAACTGATTCCTGCGATTTTTGAATTGTCTGAATTCATTGAGCAAAGAATTTGCATTAAATTTTGTTTGCGGTATAGAATGTTGCAAAAGGCATTCGGTGAGTATTCCTATATTTGAAAAAGAAATGTTTAGAAGTGGTATAAAAAGTTCAAAGAAGTCAGAGAACTCGTTGAAGACGAAGAGCCCTCTGGTCGACCATCACCCTCAACCGAAGAAGCTCACGTCCAAAAATTAAAGATTTGAGCTTGCAAACTGTCGATTTACAATTAGAGACCTTAATGATGATGCTGGAATTTCAATCAGTCATCAAAGATTTTGGATCTCAAACGCGTCACATCTCGATTGGTACCGAAAACACTAAATGCACCAGCTCACACTGCATTGATTCTTCGTTACTTTTTCGCCAAAAATGGAACCAATATCGTTCCACCACCGTATTCACAACGTGCGACTTCTGGCGGTTCCATAAACTCAAAATGACCACCCGGGGACACCGTTTTGAGTGGATTGAAGAGATTCAACGTGAATCGTCGCGCGCTTTGAAGGCCATTCCTGCCAATGACTTTTTGCATGCATTGAGGATTGGAAGAAAAGTTGGCATAAGTGCATTGTGTCCGAAGTGGATTACTTTCTTTTGAAGGCGAAGAAATAAATTTGGAAGAATAAATAAAAAGAATTTTTGAAATAAAAAAATTTGTCTTATTTTTGGGCACAGTAGTATATGAAATCTGCCATTTTGCACCATATTTTAAAATTTGATTAATTCCGTAAAAATTTTATAGGTGATAATAATTTATGAAAATAAATAAATTCAATAATTGAAAATAATAAGTCTCTAACGAGGCTAATTTCTTATGTTTATACATAACTAAATTTTACTTAATTTTGTAACGTGTATGTTTATTTTTAAAATTTGTATGATACAGATTTATTAAAATATAAAAATCCGTCATTATTATTATTGTTATTATCATTATAAATATTTCAAAAATTACCTAAAACATTTATAGTTTTATTTTAAATATTGATGTTACATTCGATATATTCAGTAGAGGGATTCAAAAAAATGGTAACAAATAAATATATTCCTCTTTGAAAATCGATGAAAAGATGATAATCAACAGCATTTCTTATAATAAAGCTCAAATTATATATTAATATTTTAAGTTTCGTGTCTGAAATTTCTTTTTTGGAAAGTAAAAAAATTCTTACCGCCAGCACCCTGTCCCTGACTAACGATTTCGACCGCCATGGCACATAAGTTCTTACCCTTGACGGAGAAGCTAAACAGTAGATATGATTCGCACGTGCCTCGCATTACATGATGTTTTATGATCAGCTGTCGTAGTGACATCACAGTTAACGTTCATCTGTGTCTGATTTGCTTAGCTGCTATAATACACATTATGTATTTTAAATAATAGTTTATTCGAATATATTTTTATGCTGTCACTAATTGGATTTAAATCATTTACTTTAAATAGCTGGGAGATTGTAACAGATCCAGCGTTAGGAATGTGCTTTCTTTATAATACCATGTTGTGCAATTAAGGCAAATCATATTCATGAAAGATTACCAATAATTTTTTCACCACTCAGAAGAGAAATTTATGCCAAACGAGATCCATGCTTGAAATCCAGATTTCGTATTCCAAAACAATAACATAGGTTCTAGACTTTGCTGCAGTATATGGAACGTTCGTATGGCATGTGACAGTGTATCTATGCCATGCGGGAATGCAATTCAGTTGTGAAGAAAAGAAAAAAATAGGATAAATTCAGATACCACATATGAGTGTAACAGCCTTGGTGCGACTTGACTGCAGCTAGCTGTTGAATCCGTCGTTCTGTTTTTTAATATCTCAAGATTATTCGCACTCAAAACAGCAATGATGTATCAAATCAATTTTTCATTATATGCTCTAAGATCAAATTTTCAGATTCTAATTATAACCTATTACAAGAATCAACTCATCTCGGAACAAGTTTGTTAACCTATTTAAGAATTTATTAGTTACGTGTTTGATTAAAAATCTGTTACAATTACGTTTATCTGTTAACATTATGCTTTGAATTGAAATCTTCCTCCAATTAGTTTCTGTAGATTTCAATTTGTAAAAACTAATTGGAAGAATCTCCTCATCAGAAGAATTTAAAATTTATATATATATATTGCGATAATTACATATTAAAATAGTGTTTATATGTGATTCACGGAATTCAATGCTCTTTGATTTTACAAAAATTAGAATTAGGAGTATCCCTTCCTATCATGTAAGATGTATCCAAACTCTTGGTATCTGAAGGTCACAATTAAAAATATCAAAATTTATTCATCGACCCTATCTTGGACTTAAGGAAATGGTTTTTTGTAGCTGTAAAAATTTAGTCTCATAAATCAAATTCATCAATAGGTGAGTATAAACACTGGTTAACTTATTTGGGTCACAATAAAAAAATATCATATGAAGTTTTATTAACCACATACTAAGTTATAAAAGTTCATTGCTTATAAGGTTTTAAAAAGCTATTTGGAGAAATCAACTTGTCAGAGAACAGGTGTGTCCATTGATATCATCAATTCGAAGTACAGTAATAAAATATTAAAACATCAATATTTCTTGAATAAATATATATATCCTGTCACGGAAAATGTATGTAAATTTATGGCTTATTTTTGAATAAAAAATAATTTAAGTAAAAACTATTGTTTTATTTAAAAAAACAGTTTAAATAAAATATGCTAATTTTGCGACGAATAATTTGAAAATCGTGTACTGCGTCATGACAATAAAAAAATAAACCAAGGTGTCGTAATATGCTTTTAGACTTTTTTTTTCAAAAATAATTGCACACATGCACATACATAAATACACACGTGAAGATCACAGCGTATTTGCCAGCTTCATTAGAAAATATATATATTTATTTCGATTTATATGTATATATTTGTGTGACATATTGTGCTGGATATCTTTGCAGTGCCATTATATTAGGTGCAGAACTTGCGATCCTCCAATTGAGAGAAAATATTTTTTATTACAGTGGAGTGACAAATAAAAGTTGATCTTAATCGATTGGTGATATGAAGAAATGTATCACATATCTTTTAGTATTATAATCATCTGTCGGAAATTTCAATTAGCGACACAAATTTCTACAGCATTCAAAAATTCGAACTTGTGACCTGCAACTCTTCGCTATTTTTATACGAAAAACAACCCAGAATTTACCACGAAGAGAATTTACAAATTGTATTCCTGATCTCTGTCACCCTTTTTATTTGAACATTTAGGTTAATTGCATTCACACGATAAAATATCAAACAGATTTATCTTCAGTGATTGTTTAAATGATGAACATTGTTCGAAGAATTTACTGTACACTCTTTTTTTAAAAGGCTACTTGAAATTATTATTATGTTCTTCTGGTATTCTCTTATCTCAAGTAATATTTTTGTTGGTCTGCTAAAAGGAATTGATATTTTTTTCAAATACGAGTTTATGGTCTTTTATTAAAGATAAGCTGATACAGATTTCTACTTGTTGTTAAAAATTCTTATTAATTCAACGTCATTTAGTAGCATATTACATTGAATTGTTTGAACTTTTTTTCCTTCCACGCTATTTCATATACTTCACACGTCTAGTTTGGGTTTCTGGAATTATAGCCTATCCATTACACAAATGCATGACACTTTTCCTTTAAGTCTTTACTATGTTCCTCCAGAACTATGATTTATTTCAAATGCTTGTCACAACATCTATTATTCAATGTTGTAACATTTTTTTCGAAACAATTGAGAACATTTAAAATTGTGATTTTAAATGACAAAAATGTTGATACAAATGTATCAAAAAAAAAAGAAAAAGTCAAAAAACGTACTTGCTCACAAACAGCTAGATTGGCTACTAAAAACATGTCAATATAAAAAGAAAAATCTCATTATTTATTAAAAGAATGTATGTACTTCACAGATTTATTGCTGTACAACTTTTTAAAATTTTAATCGTTATTTACATATAAGTTTGAGCTAGTTTCACTCATTTAAACAATTCAAATTATATGGAAAAATGTATTTCTAAATGAACATTTCTTGTAATATATAACAACTCTTCTAGAAATTTAAAACATTTGAATTAAATTTAAAACATCATGACATAATTTAAGAGTGCAAAGAAAGGAAATACGACTTGAGAATATATATTTTATTAGTTTATTTTAAATGTAACATATAAATTAGTTTTATAAATTGAGGTAATAGATATAATTATGTAACTGAAATTACAAAAATTTAAATATCAACAAAAACAGATTTTTAAGTAGAAAATAGTTGTGTAGCATTTTTCATTATTAAAAATATTTTCAAAATTAAAAATAAGTAATTATTAGAATTTTAATAATTTAAGTAAGCATGTATATACAGCTAATTACATTAACATTATTTAAAAAGTGTATTATTTGAAACATTACAATATATCTAAAATTAAAGGTATACACTACTGGCCATTAAAATTGCTACACTAGGAAGAAATGCAGATAACAAAATGATATTTATTGGACAAATATATTGTACTAGAAATAAGAATGATTAAATTTTCAAGAAATTTGGGTGCATAGATCCGGAGAAATCAGTACCCAGAACAACCACCTCTGGCAGAAATAACAGCCCTTATACCCCTGGGCATTGAGTCAAACAGAGATTGGATGGCATGTACAGGTACAGATGCCCATGCAGCTTCAACGATGCCACAGCTCATCAACCGTAGTGACTGGTGTATGGTGACGAGCCAATCGCCTGGCAACCATGGACCAGACTTTTTATGTTGGCGTGAGATCTGGTGAACGTGTAGGCCAATGCAACAACCGAACATTTTCCGTGTCAAGGATAATGCAGTCGTGCATTATCCTGCTGAAACGTAGGTTTCGCAGGGATCGAATAAAGGTATAGCCACTTGTCGTAACACACCACAAATGTAACATGCATTGTTCAAAGAGCCGTCAATGCGAACAAGAGGTGACGGAGAAGTGCACCTAAGAGCACCCCATAACATCACGCCAGGTGATTTGCCAGTACTACTGTGTCCAAAAGTTTCAATTTAAAATTCCCGGGGCTTATGTTTCCTTTTTTTTTTTTTTCTTTTTTAGGTTGTTGTCACTATCCTTGACATCTGTGTGAAACTCTACGTCAAAATATTAGTGCTTGAGTTACGCTTGGTCTTGTGAGATGCTAAAACTGATTCCTACGATTTTTGAAATGTCTGAATTATTTGAGCAAGTTAAATTTTGCGTTAAAATTTGTTTACGGAAACGTATAGAATGTTGCAGAAAGAATTCGGTGAGCATTCCTATATCGGAAAGAAATGTTTAGAAGTAGTAAAAACAGTTCAAAGAAGTCAGAGAACGCGTTGAAGACGAAAAGCCCTCTGGTCGACCATCAACCTCAACCGACGTAGCTCATGTCCAAAAAATTCAAGATTGGGTGCTTGCAAACCTACAATTTACAATTATATTCCTTGCTGATGGAGTTGGAATTTCAAAATTACATTTTTAAAGGGTGTTTTGGGCCTCAAATGCGTCAAATCTTGATTGGTACCGAAAACACTGAATGCGTCAGCTCATACTGCATTGATTCTTCGTGACATTTTCGCCAAAAGGAAACCCATATCGTTCTACAACCACTGTATTCACCTAGTTTAGCTTTGCACTACTTCTGTCTATTCCCTAAACTCAAAAGACCACTCCGGTGACACACTTTTGAGTCGATTGAAGAGGCATTTCAAAAATCGCCGGAATCAGTTTTAGCATCTCACAAAACCAAACATAACTGAAGCACTAATGAATATTTTAAAATCAAATTTCACACAGATGTCAAGGACAGTGCCAGCAACCTAAAAATGAAAAAAATTGAAATATCATATGCCCGACAAATTTAAATTGAAAACTGGTCTGAATTTTTGGACAAGTAGTATGATGACGACGAATGCACGCTGTCAATGTGCGTTCACTACGATGCCGCAAAACGCGGTTGCGACCATCTGGATGCTGTAAACAGAACCTGGATTCATTTGAAAAAAATGAAATCTCGCCATTCATGCTCCCAGGTTCGACGTTGATCACACCATTGAAATGCTCCTGCCTGTGATGCAGCAACAAGGGGAAGCCGCAGTCATGGTCTCCCAGCTGAGAGTCCATGCTGCTGCAAACGTCGTTGAACTGTACGTGCAGACACTTGTTGCCTTGCAAATGATCCCAATTCTTGCCTCAGGGCTCGTGACTTGGCTGCACGATCCATTAAGGCCATGCGTGTCCTCTCGTCTGCTATTGATAGGGGACCGTTGAGATAAATCACGGCGTTCCGTATTACCGTCCTGAACCCATCGATTCCTTATTCTACTAACAGTCACGCGAGCCGCAATACTGCGATATGATAAACCGCCATCGGTGTTCGATAGCTCACTCACACACACAAATAAAAAACACGACCTGTACTGTGATTATTTTTTTCCTTTATTTCGGCAGCCATCACACTCGACAATGAAACACAACTTACTCAACTCACTGTACTTACTCACTCATCCCGTCATCTCGCCCCTCCCAGACACCCGCACAGACAGGATGTTTACATTATAGGGCATTGACTTCCCTCAGTCACGGGGACCTTTGTTTCGAGGCAACACTCGGCACGCTACAATTCGACCTTTATTAAAGTCAGAAACGTGCTGGTACGCATTTCTTACACGAGGCATCACAACAACTTACGTTACCGGCACCTGCTTTGTCTGAATGCGCTGAAACGCAAATCGCTTACACATCACAGAACAGCACTTTGCAAAGCAATAAAGGCCAAAAATATGTTTGGAAAACGCATAAAATTTGGAAGGGATCTAAATCGAATGATAACTCTTAATAAATATAATAAACTGATAAGTGATAATAAAACCCGAATCGATACACCTGTGTCTCGATGAAATGAACGCCGAACAATCGTCTGAGCCAATAAGTAATTTATTTGGGTGTGAGCCACAATCCGTTGCACACCAAATGTTTAAAAAGTTATCCGATTTTATAACGAATGTAAATTATCGCTTTGGTAGCATTCCACGTACTGAAATTGATTATTTAAGTATACCAAATCAAATAACAGGAATACCAGCGTCATTCCCCACTACACAGTGTTTGGGATATTCAGAGGTAGTAACCAATTGTAAACTGGTCAACAACGAGACGTTTCGTGCAACATGAATCACAGGATCCAACACATTACCCGTGTATCTCACCATCGAGATGATCCGTCGTTTCACAACATCCTGAAATACATAAAAATGACTATTAGGATACGGAGAAACCGAATTAGTTTTCACTTTATTGAATGCTTGACAAACAATAAGGTACGTCTGCAAGTTAACTTTTCGGTAGAATTTTCTACGAATTGGCTCTATTTTCACGATTCGATTCATGAGGTGGCATTATTTTACCTGCAAATTTTCCTTCATTACAAACTTGAAGAATTACAATGAACATCCCTTTTCAATCAATTTGACGACCAGGGCGACTTTCGATTAGGGAATGGAACTTTATTTTTTATATCGATTAGGGAATCCTTATAAGTGATTGACAAATTACTTGTTGCAACAATAACACAAGGTATCATTATCAAATTGTTCGTGGAGATACATGTGCAACATGTAGGCAGCAAGATGAGTACGATAGGATCAAAAAATGGAATCCACTCCTATCCCCTCGTTGTTTAGGAAGATAATCTGCAATATAATAACTCAATTTTTTTTTACCACCATCATACTCAAAAAACATGAACCAGTTTTCGTTTGACTAGATACGTATGAGTGAATTCATTTGTTTGTGCCGATATACTGGTAACCAATAAAAATATTTAATAGTTACCGAAAGGAAAAAAATTAATTTAATTTAATTATTATTTCTTAAAAAGAAATTTAAAAAATTAATCAGTCAATAAGAAATAATAAGTTCATATTAATCATAAGCTTCATAAGATTTCGATATTGTAATAAAACAGAAAACTTGGACCAAAAGGTATTATTTTATTCATCAACAAAGTCACCACGCTTTTTCAATGTCATTTTTCCATCAATCTTTTTCATGAATATTTTATAAAACTCATTTGGCCTTGCCATAAAAAATAATACAGCTTCTGTTTAGTTCTCTTGTAGTCAGAAAAGGGACACCGTAAGTTTCTAAAAGATATTAATCTCTTGGAACGAGGCCGAGTGAATAAGCATTGTTTCCCCACACAAATTCTCCTCTTAGTGATATTTACAGCGTAGGTCAAGCTGCAGAATCACCTTTTATTTATTAAATAAGGCCTTCAAAGATGCTTCTCGGCAGCTGAGTGGCTAGCGCTCTGGCCTTTGGTATCCCAGGCTTCAGGTTTGAATCCTGCGGTGACATGGATGTTTGTGTGTAGTTCGGAATCCACGTTAAACTGTAGGTCCCGGTATGTTTAGCCCAAAAGTGTGCAAAAGATGACCGTAGAGCGACAAACGAAACCAAATCTCGGCTGCTGACAATTAACTTCAGCGGTGGCTCACAATAAAAGCTTACTTTCCTATTACTTCCTACAATCAAAGAGCCTACATTAGATTCTTCGATGTAGTTGAGCCACTGTCTTTGGTGTTAGCACTATCATAAAGATTTATTGTGCAAATTTATAAATTGAATTTGTGATATCGCACTTTGTTACCAGAAGTGGGGAATCGGAAGTAAGTAGTCGGAAGGCAAAGATTTTTGAAGCAATCTATTCAAAATTCCGACTCTTTCGATAATGCAACCAGTAGTAAAGATAGGAACCAACTTATCATCAAGCAAAGTAAGTGTTGAGAGCCTTTATTTAGCATAAGCTATCTTGGATCAACAATGAAAAGATTTCATAAAATCTTTTTATTTTTACGAAAAATAAGATTGAATGTATTACAAATAGGGCATCTTAGTGATCAAAATGCAACATTTTATAGTGCTTGAATAATATAATTTTAAATTTGTTAAAAATACTTTGTTATCAAACAAACTGTTTTTAAAAATATATGAGTTGGTTAAAATATATTGAATTTACCAATGGATTTAGAAAAATTTGTGAAATAAAGATCGTAGTGCTTAATTACGGAGAAAAATCGGTATTACGACATTTCTAACTCTTCCAATCCAAAATCAACTTCGTGGCAAGGATACTGTTGTTTCAGCACCTGCATAAAATATAAAGCATGATAATGATTAATAACAATAAAGGTAAAATTATGTTTAGCAGGAATAATTATTGTACATTTTTGGCTATAGTGTAAGTTAGAATTCTTGAGTCATCCACCTACTCTTAATAAGCCATCATAATTCAGAAATGGATACAAATTTAACAATTCACTAGTGTTCGGGATAGAAGTACCCTTCTCCAAGCTTTGAAGTTCTTTGTGAAAGTAGTCCTCTGAATGTTTTTAACAATGCATACCAATGATTGTGAAAGTCCCCTAGTTATTAGAGTGCCAGAAGTTTGATGTAATGTGTTTCTTGAGGAATATTTTGCACTAGGCAATGATTCTCTTGAGCTTCGTAAATAAAAAGAATTATAAATAACATCTAAAGGCTCCACAATATGAGTCACGGCACACAATTTATTTGCTGTCGACAGCTTCAATTCTCTCGAAATCATATCCTTGTCTTTAGATGTAAGATCTCAATGCACAAGCCGAACGGGACCTCCATGATATTTGTCGTTCACTAAAAAGGTGGTCCACTCCATCATAATTCATTCTCTTTGAGTTTATCTGTATGCAATCCACAGGACATACGATCGTCACTATTCATTTCAGAAGGCACAAAATTCCAGTCTTTGACATTTGTAAATTGCTGTATTTTTGATATGCGATTAGACACAAATGTTTTTAAGTAACACGATTCTTTCGTTATCCAGGCCAAGATAATTTTCGAATCTGTACAAAAAAATTCGGGACGCATCACTTTTTAAAGATGTTGTAACTTTGTGCACTAATTTGGATAGCAGCACAGAGCACCAATCGTGGAAATGAAATAGTTTTGATCGGGGCAACTCGAGATTTTCTGACAAATAGTTTCCCAAACACTTGTCCAGAAGCACTGTGAGTTTTTAAATAAAGTATTGCTGCATAAGCGAATTCATTTACATCTGAGAACTATGAAATTCGATGAGTGTTAGTTCACTGATAACTATGCATCCTGAATTTGAACATTATTAATAGTTATTATCTACTCGTATAAGGAATTCCTGCCATTCCTGAAGCTCATTTTTAGGCAAATTACCATTCATGTAACCCATTTCTTCATATTCACGTAAAAAGTCTTTGTATAACAATAAATAATCACGATGTTTTATTAATCACCTCCATAAGGTATCTAACCTTTTAGCGTAATATCTCTAGATTTTCCCAAACACTTAGGATGTTTTTTAAGGCGCATTTTAACCACATATTTCCCTTATTTATCTCTATAAAAATTATTCTTATAATGATCTTCACATATCAGGGTTTCATTATTAGAATGTGCTTTTCTATGTTTTCTGTTTCCCAGAAAAACTGAACAGTTTTATCTAACTGCTCATAAATGATGACTATAATTAATCCACAATGAACATTCTCATTTAAATCACTTGGAACAGTTTCGGAAACAACATATCCGAAGCACGAATTTTGTAAAAGTAAGTTAGATTCAAGGGGATATATTTGCCCTGGTCTTAAAAGACTATGAAAACTTCTGCACCTAATGAAATATCCATTCTATAGGGGTTATCAAAATAATGGAAACACCATGGATTTATAAAGAACCCTTTATTAGTATGGTGTAAGACCGCCTTTGGTATGTAATGCAGCATGGATTCGCCTAGGAATCGATTCATACAAGTGTTGAATAGTGTTTAGCGGAATATTGTACCATTCTTCATTAAGATATTCTGAAAGTTCTGGGAAAGATGCCGGTGGAGGATATCGATTCCGTATTGAACACTCTAAAATAGACCATAACGATTCAATTATATTGTGGTCGGCAGGAAACAAAGTTTGCATCATAAGATGGACCTGATCAGCTAAAATTTCTCTATACTTCTCCCCGGTGATCCTTCCTTTCAGGGTTACGATTGGTCCCGCAGAAACCACGACACTGCTGCCCATATCATGACAGATCCGCCTCCATACTCGACAGTTGGAAGGAGACAATCACGATCACACGCTGGTGCAGGTGTCCTCCAAACGTGCGCCCATCCTATTGTAGGGAAAAGTGTGAAAGACGATTCCTCAAATTATATTACTTTCTTGCACTTATCAATCTATCGGGTTTTTGCGAGTGCGGCGCCACTGTAGACTTGGTTTAGCATTACCATCTGTGACAAGTGGCTTGGGAATTGCTGCTCTGGCGTAAATGTCCAGTTTATGAAGGTGCCTTCTGAGTGTAATGATTGACACCAGATGCAGACTGAGCTCTGCGGTCACTTTTGCTGCTGTTGTTCGCTTTTGAGATATCACAATCCGCTTCAATACCCGTCGGTCTCTTTCACTGAGCTTCTCTTTTCGTCCACTCTTTTGCTTTGCCGAGCTTGTCTTGCCACGCTGTGTGTACGCTATCATGACTTTAGACACCGTAACCTCTAGAAACAACTGAAAGTTGGGATGTTTGGGGTTACACTTGCTTCAGCTAGACGGGCTCCTACAATTTGGCCTCTTTGAAAAGTTGAAAGGTCCGCATTTGAAATAAACCCAAGACTTATAGAACTTCAGAAAAGCTACCACATACTACCAGAATATGTACATTTCTATTTTTAAAAAAAAACTGGCAGCGATTACTATATTTTAATGCTTACGAAGCGCCTTCAAAAATTTCACTTTTATTCACGGGTGTTTCGATTATTTTGATACCCCTGTACCTGAAATGTTAAATTATTGATCCGCTAACTCAGTATTACTCAAATCATACATATGAGTTTTTAATGTTTTACTAGGATTTACATTAGTAATTCGGGGAACAGTGAAAAATTTCAATATTATTTGATTAATGTTTTAATTTGGCAGTAACTTGCGTTTTAATATTTAAAGACTTATCATTTAATCGCTGTACCACTAGATTGTTTTTTTTTTTTCTTTTTAACTTAAGTCTATCCGCAGATTCTCTAGTTATAAAACAGGTCATTGAACCTTGATCTAAGAGCGCTCCCAATTCGTATGAATTTTCTAAATCGTCACATAAATAACATTTAGCTGTTTCGAAAAGTGCTTTCTCCGGCGGGAAGAGGTATTGAACTGATTTCATTCCTTTCTTTTCTTATACAACTCATCGGGTGAAATTATATTTACATCCTCTGCGCTTTTTGCATGGGTAGTGTAAACTTTTACGCTGCTTAAGTTTTCAAAAACAAGATACTTTTGCTTTGCAATTAGAACCTGAACAGTTAATTTGCAAACATTTCAAGAACATATGGTTTTGTTTTAAAAGCTCAATTCTCAGATTCACTAACAACTTTAATTAACTTGGTCAATTAGAAATATGATGATTTTTACTACATAAAAAACAATTTGAATCGTTTATGTGAGAAAGAAAAAGTTTTGACACAAATTTAAAATTTTTAAAATTAGTTTTACTTTTTAGAAGCTACTTGTGCTTTCGTAAATTGGCTTCCCACGCGATGCAACATAAATATTACATTCTTGAGCTAATTTTACTGTGGGGAACCAACTATCTGCTCGTCGTATACCTACGTGAGATTCGACTTGAAGTAATGAAGAAGTTTGAAATAATTTATCGGAAATTATTAATTGTTTCCATCTTTCGAAATCAGACATCGTTCTTAATTTCAAATAATAATCAAAATTAGTAGTTAAGCACGACGCAACTGCAGATGCGCTTCATTTAAGCGCTGAGTCTTTCTAAAATTATCCAAGCATGTCTGTTGTGAGGGCTCATACTCGCAACACAACCGACTTTAATGACTCATAGTTCATGATATCTTTATCACTTAAATAAGTTATTATATTAGACGCTTTTTCCACTAATAAATTCAATAGAATCTCAGCTTTATATATCTCGGGGAATACTTTAATACTAAACGCGCGTTCTAAAGAGTTAAAGAAAAAATTACGCCCTTCGGGTCGTGTGGGATTGTAACAGTTAAAGTTCTAATACTTTTTTTATTACTTGGTCAATATTATCTGGTTAGGCTACACTTTCACACACTTCTTGTTTACTTTCTCTTTAATTTTTAAGAATACTAGTTCATTTTTAACTCGTTCTGATTTTTTTTTTTTCAGGTCCATTTGATGTTTCTTCTCATGTTTACGATTGCCAATAATCGCTAATAATATTTTTGACCTAGTCTGGTCTATTTTTGAAAATGTCACTGTTTTCAATAGCATCATTTAAATCTGCGATAGTTAATTTTTCAGTCACAATCCCCTTTTATTTCTGCAGCAATGAGCCGCAAATCTGGTTTTTTTTTTTTTTTTTTTTTTTTTTTTTTTTTTGCCTCTTTTAAACAATTTTAATAGTGCACAAAGTATTAAATATATAAATTTTAAAATTCCACTTACTTCTATGGCAACTTTCACTTGACTCTACACTATCCACAGGTTTGAGTCTTAATTCTCCAGTTCATGATGACCAGATGATCTCGCAGTATAGCACACAGTGGACTGTATAATTGGGAATCACACTCGCCCAATAATCACACTCAATGTAAATTAAACCTATACATTTATTACACTTAATAGTCACAGCCACTCGTGGCCAGGCTGTTTCACTCTTACCGATCAGGCACGACACTAACCGCTATAGGTTGTGCGCACGAAGGCGCATGTGCATACACTTTTTCGCCGTTATTATTATCCACGCGCGCAGGGGCAAACAATACTACACCACACTACATCGCATTCCTTTAATCACAAGCATCACAGACAGCACCTAGAAAGGAGATGCGCAGTTTAGAAATGGTGTGGTGAACATAAATGAAGTCCAGCATTTTTCCCATGATAAGAGTTGCAGTATTTCGTCCCCAGAAGGGAGGAGCGTGTGCTACTTGACAAGTAAATAACAACAACCTATGACTCAAATTCGACAGCAGATGAGCAATGTTTTGTAAATTTAAATTAGTGTTTTGTACAAATGAGAACAACATGTCACTCTAATCTCATAGCAGATAATCACTGTCATGGATAATGAGACCTCATGAAATTAGCGACTGTCTGTTCGACCTTCACAGATCGAAATAATTACAGACTGAATATGAAAAACACCATGAGTTGTTCCACCGCGATTTGTAATACACTGCCCTCCAAAAATTAAGGAACAACCGGTTTTTTTGCGCCTAATTTGCAAATGAATGAATGTAGAAACACCAAATTTGGAGGATGTGCACAAAACAGTTATGCATTGAGTGCAACATAGAAGTTTACATAAGAAAAATGCAAAAACGATTTACAAGAAAAAAAGCAATCACGCTGGAAAAGTCCATTATTGGAAAAAATAATAATTACATGTTTTATGTGGTAAAATGTCATAGAAACATAACAAAAATTAGTTTTAATAAGGGATATGCCCACCCCTAGCTTGAATGCATTGGCGGCATCGACTTTCCATGTTGTCAATTACTGAAATGGGAAGCGAAGACCAGACATGGAGTAAGCTTTGATCCAGCTCTCCTGAAGACTTTGAGGAGGATTTAAAGCAGCAACCTGTCTACCAAGATAGACCGAAAGATGTTTTATCGGATTCAGGTCTCGAAATCGAGCTGGCCATTCCATTCGCTCCAAACCAAGACCCTCAAGATATTCCTCAACAACTACAACTCGGTGGGGTCCTACATTATCCTCCAACAGAATGAAAAAATTGCCAATTGCACAGGCATATGGGTGGACATATGGATCAATAATCTCCTCCCGATATCTCAAACCAGTCACAGTTCCTTCGTGGAACACATGCAGGTCAGTATGACCCTCGAGTGAGATCCCTGCCCAAACCATTATTCCACCACCTCGGTAACTGTGTCTTTCAACAGTGTTGGATTGATGGTATCTGGTGCTTTGTTCCCTCCAGATTAGCAGATGTCCTGAATCGCTCTCCAGTGTGAATCTGGACTCGTCTGTAAAGCGTACAGGAGCCCATCGCTGTCTGGTCCAGGAAACATGTTCTCTTGCCCATGATATGTGGGCCCTTCTCTGTCGTCCGTTGAGGGGGACACATACAACTGGTCGCCTTGCATAGAGACCTGAATTGTGAAGACGCCGTCGTAGCGTGCTGGAGGATATTCTTCTCCCTGATGCTACAGAGTGGTCTGCAAGAAGTTGCGGCACAGAAATGCTTCTTCTCCTTCGGGCTGAAAGAGCTATAAAACGGTCTTCTGCAGTTGATGTAGCTCGTGGTCGATCTGGAACATGTCTTCTGGACTCATAAGCTTCGGTTTGATATTGATTTCAGAGACGGTGGACCACGCTGCGAGACACTTAAAGACGCCTAGCAGCATCAGTCTAGGACAACCCCATTTCCATCCTTCCGACCGGCTGCCACCTTAACGAATCTCTCAGACATTGCAGGACCCCACTGCCTATTGTCAACGAATCTGCTAACAAAAGTTGTAAATCAACAAAAGTTACACGCGTAATTACGAAAGCCCGATATTTGCATATTTTTCTTTCACTCATATATACCTGTTCTTTTCTATAAAAAAGGAGATAGCTATCGTTTTTGCATAAAGTTCGTTTTTATCCTTTATATAAACTATAAATTTTATTGTTACTGTAATTTTTTTTTTTTTTTTTGCGAGCTTCGAAAAACATGCTGTTCCTTAACTTTTGAGGCCAGTATAGACCATGTCTAATCTAATGAGTAGTGGGGAAAGTTGAACACCCACCTCCCCCCCCCGTCTTGACGGATTGTCTTAAAAGGAGGTTTTTTGAAGAAAAAAAGAGTGTTCGGCGTCAAGTCGACCAGAATTGTTGTTTTTCTATTGTTGTGAAAGTGATTGAATAGGCCGTAGATTCCGCCTGCTTACAAAGTGAGCCCTTGCGGTTTCATGTATCACGCCATGTGATAATTAAGGTTTGCAGACCAGGCAATTATATTCGTCGTAGATTCGAGAAATCTCCGTTCTTGGAGAAAATTGTAATTGTAAAACAATTCATATCTTTAATTTCCATTTATTTATTTATTATTATTTTTTTTTTTGCAAATCATTTTCTAAATAGAATTACATATATAGAATATATATATATATATATATATAATGCTTGAAAATAAAAATTAAAGTGTTCTCATGATCCTGAAGTGGGCTTCTTCTTGAAACTGTTACAGGTCTAGGACAGGCCAAGACATTACAAGAGCAAGAAAGGAAGTCAGAAAAGGGAAAAAAAGGCGGAGTCACAACAATTAACTGAGTCTATCATGAATGGAAGAGACCAGAGAGGTAAACGCCTAATGAAGATATTAAACTCATGTTTGTGAAAATTGCAACACCATGAAGGAATCGTCATAATTGAAAATTTAATACACAGTTGAGTGGTCGTGGTACAAATAAATGATTAAATGTTCAAAGCAAGCAAACAATAACAAGAGATCGGAATCAGTATTTTGTGTAGCCACCACGCGCCGCAATAAGTGCTACTACACGACGTGGCATGGAGTCAAACAAATTTTGAATGTCTGCCTGAGGAAGAGCATTCCATATTGTTTGTATGCGCACCCAAAGTTCGTCTGCAGAAGCAACAGGACGAGGATCACGAGCGAGACGCCGACCAACGAAATCCCACACATGTTCAATCGGCGACATATCCGGGGAATACGCAGGCCAAGGCAGAAGCTGTACCTGGCGCGTTGCAAAGAAGGATTGAACAGTCCTAGCGATATGAGGGCGGGCATTGTCCTGCTGAAATACAGCGCCTGGCAAGCTTTGAAGGAAGGGAACAGCTTGGGGCCGTAGAACTTCACTGATGTACCGGTTGCTGTTCAGATTGCCCACAATTTTTAACAATTGAGATCGTCCATGATATGCTATGGCACCCCAGACCATAACTCCGGGGTGTTCGTCCACTGTGGCGTCCGATAATACGCTAATCTTTATGTGCATTTTTACATCTTGTCATCGATGCATTATTAGATTTTAATAATTTTTGATTTGATATTGCTAATTATATATCATGATTTATTATTAGTAATATATATATAGTGAATATTAATTAATGTTTTGTATCATAAGTGATTTATTAAATTTAATGAAGGGAATCATTAGTACCAGATATTTTGGGGCCAAAAGTAAATTTCCATCCGTTATAAAGATTTTTTTGGTTGTTGATAAGAGCAATCGTTTACAAATTTCATACATTTCGTCAATCCAACCAGGCAAATAGCCTTTCCTAAAAACCTTGGCCAGCTTTTGAAATCCTCCCGACATTTCTACACCCCAAAGCGAAACCAGATTGGCGAACTCATGTTGTACAAAGATTTATATAACACAGGTTCATCGGCTTCCGTGACATTAGCAGCTGCAAATCCATGACTTCGATGAACTGAATGGTTGTATGAATCAATTAGCGGTTGCAAAATGTCTAAATACTTGCATGAATTTCGACGTGAGAAAACACGATACATTCTATCGCGTAACGTCGGGGCCAGCGAGACACGCTCTTCTTCGGGCCGCAAACACGTCGTAAAAATGCCACAGTTAACTCCCTCTAGAACTTTCTCGGTGCGTCTCTTGTAGCGTGGTGCGTCTCTGTGAAACAACGTTGTTTGAGTTAAATTGTTGTAAATATCTTGTACTTTTAATTGCTCTAGTATTAGTTAAGTATTTTAATTTGTAATTGCAGTGTTATCAAGTAATTGGAATTAGGATTAGTGAAAGAGTTAAGCCTAGTTATAGTTTGCCTAATAATGTTTACATATGTTGCATTTTAGAAATGAGTTGCTTATTTTTAAATTTACTGTTGAGTATCAGATGCTATAAATGTTATATAATTCTTGAAAAAAAACTTTTTTTTTTTATTATACTAGTCTGAAGTTTAAATATTTTTAATTTGTCTTGCAATTTGTATGTGTGTACTACTTAACATTTAAATTATTTAGCAACTTTTCTACATTTTTATTAAAAGTGACAAGAGTGGTATTGAATTTTTGAATATTAAGGTAAGTTGTATTTGCACTTTTTTTTTTTTTATCAATTTTTGTTTTAAGCATAAGAATGTTGAATATTTATGCTTGTATTATCAAAATTTACAAAGTAAACTAAATCATAGCTTTTTTTTTTTAGATGGTTAAAAAGTGCTGTGTTCCATGCTGCAGATGTAATTATGATCCAACAGTTTCATTTCTTCTTTTCAATTCCCCAAAGAGGAAGACAGAAGAAACTTATGGCTTAAGAAAATTAATCGAAAGGATTATTCACCGAGTAAAAATGCTGTTGTGTGCATTAAGCACTTTAGTGATAAATTTATTATCACAGAAGACCATGCTGTTCGAGACGATGGGTCTGTTCTAACTGTGAAAATAATTTATCCAAAATTAACACCTGATGCATACCCATCAATATTTTCAAATCAGCCTGCATATTTATCTAGTGACCCTGTATCAAAAGAAAAACTCCATCTGAACGAAAAAATCATTAAACTTTCGATGATTTCCTGAAAGAATTTCGAACAAAGCTAACTAAAGAGTGGCTCGTTATAGTGCAAGAAGATGATGTGTTATTTTATAAACTAAATATATGTAATGGCCAAGCTCCACGGATTAAAGTGTCATTTAAAGTAGACAGAAATTTAAGTGTGACTGCTTGGCATGGCGAAATAGCATTGAGTAACAAAAGTCTTCTTATTCTACAAGGAAACAAGTGTGACAGATGGACCAAATTTGATTGCTTATTAAGTACACTTGGGAATTATGAGGAAAAGAATGTCTGTATTGAAGATAAATTCAACTACACAATAAATTTTCTTCAGGATGTTAGAAAACAGAAAGAGAAAGAAGAAGGTCAGTATTGTTTTATTGTTGATGTTATAATTGAACAAATTAATAATTTGATTTTGACTAAAATTGCATATTCCACAAATTATCTTCTGTTTGCTAGTAAATTTTTTTCTTTATCCTTCAACTTATAATTTTATCCGTCATTCAAAAATTTTAATTTTCTACATCCTGTTTATCTTAAAAATTATCTAACCCATTTAATAATAAAAGCAATCTTGACAATAATAGTCATATATCATATTTAAAGAAAAAAAATTGAATTACTTAATGAAAATGAAAAAATGTTTGCTCTTTTGCTTGATGAAATATTCTAATATTTCATATAAAGCTGGTCAGATTACAGGAACCGCTGAAAATTCTGTCTATGAAGCTAGTACTATTCACGCTTATATGATTACATCAGTGTTTTCTGAACATAAAGAAATAATTGCATTAATGCCAGTAAAAAATTAAACTGCTGATGAATTATATTTAAATACTCTAAGAATTTTAAGCCTTTTAAAAGAACTCAACTACACTGTTTTATGTTTAATATCAGATAACAATAGAATAAATAGAAATATGTTTTCTAAAATGTGCGGTGGTAACTTAAAATGCTACATTCAAAATCCTGTTCAGACAGAAAAAGAAAATTTTCTTTTTGTTTGACACTGTACACTTAATAAAATCTATTTGGAATAAATGGATGACACAAAAACAGAAGATCAAACTTTTCATTTCCCCAATCCAAATGATTTTTCAGAAGTTTATTCGGCAAGTCTTAAATCTTTAAAAATATTTATGAATCGGAGAAGTTGTCAATTGCTAAACTTGCACCTAAATTATCTGAAAAGTTTTTTATCCAACTTCATTTGAGAAACAAAATGTTTTATTCGCTTTAAATCTATTTAATGAAACAAACATAACTGCTTTAAAGAGTAATCAAAATGAAAAAAAGTTGTAATACAGCAGTATTTATTGATTTTATTTTAAAATGGTGGAAAAAGTTAATGTCAAATATCCTCAAAAGGCTTCCAATTGAATGATGATTTCTGCAAACCAATAGAAAGTGTTAGCGCTTAAGATTTAAAGCTTGGCTTTGCTCTTGGGACAATTTAAGTTCTTTAAAATTGTCTGAACGAAAAGAATTGGGACTTCCTGGTAGAGGTGGTAAACTTACTAAGGAAGCATATTTTTGCTCTGCATTTTACTACGGAATCTCTTTAATAGAATTGATAAATTACACATTTGAAACATATAAAGTAAAGTATATTTTGTTAGGAAAATTTCAAACAGATCCATTAGAGGCTCGATTTGACTCGATTTTTTTTTTTTTGTGTGTGTGTGGGGAATTACAATGCTTCTTGTCAGCAAGTTTTTGAACTGAAGGTAAATTAAAAATAATTAGCTGGATAGAACTGTATTCAGAAAGAAAAGGCGAATTCAAATTAAAATCATTACAATCTTTAAAACTGATGAATTCAGTGGGCAATCCAACATTCCAGATGTTTTATACGAAACATTTAATTCAAATGACGATGCCGAAATAAATAGAAGTGAGAAAGCAGTTTTAATTTACATAGGAGGATTTGTAGGTAGGCAAGTTTGCAAGAAAATTAAGTGTAATTTTTTGTTGCGAGTTACTAGTTTTAGATAAGAATCTAGAATATGAAACAAATAATTGTGAAATAAAAGAATATTTAAGGATTATTAACAGAGGTAATTTAAAATGGCCTACACAATTTGTTGTTGACACCATTGTTCAAACATACTTAATATTTTTAAAACTTATTAGCCATAAATATGAAAGTATATTTTTAGAGTGTAAAAATCAAAAATCTTTATTAGAACAATTAGTTTTTGAAAAGTTGGGTTTTATATCTATAATTTGAGAAATCCAATGTTTTTTGTACAACTAAAGCAGAAATTTTAACAAAACATTGTTTATCTGTTTCAGCTAATATTTTGATTAATAATTATGTTAAAGTAAGAAATGATAAAATTAAGGTCCCAAATAAAAGAAAATTGTCAACTTTAACCTCATAATATAATGAAAAATGTCTATTGACTAGTTTGAAAGTGCGTTAACATAATTACATTTCGTATCATTTTACAATATGATTGCATGTATTTTGTATATTTGCCTTAGAATAAAAAAAATATTTCATTGTCTAAAAATTTATTAATATGCATCTAGGTTTCATTATGTATATCATTGCATATATCTTGATTAAGAATAAGAATATTAATTATTTTTTTGTTTAGCAATAGAAGCTTTTTAGTGTAACTATTTAATATTTAGATACTATTATTTTGTATAAGATTAATATAAAGGGATAATATCCAAATGATTGAGCTTTGTGTTTGACTAGAGATATTCTGGCATTCATTAAGCTATAATTTTTTGATATCCCAAAGTGTTTCACTACAACTAATTTTCATGCCATAAATGTAAATATAGAAGCATATTTTTTGTATCATGAAGGTTTGTTTTGGAATAATGTAAATAATAAAGTATATATAGTATAAAAAGTATTATTATTGTTAACATTCAAATAAAAAATTTTAAGATCGAAATAAATAAAATTTAGCAGAGAAAAAAATTAATTTCATTTTTATACAATTTGTATAGATAAATTTAACTCCACTAATAAATGAAAATTTAGAAAATACTTTTTTGTATTATATATACAAACTATAAGGGTTATTTGTTTATAATTTTTTTGAAATAAGCTATTTTATTAAAATAATTCATTTCTGCCACTATAGAAAATTTGAATGAACAAAATAAGATAAAAATTATTTCAGTTGGGGTAATTAACCTACTTTTTTAATAATTGTATTTATATTAAAAAAACGTTTGTGTATAAAACAATTCAAGGCAGATTCATAATGTGGTACTATCTCGCCGGCCCCGGCAACGTTCTATGGGCTCTATCCAAAATAGCACATTTTGTTCCCCTTTTTTGTAGAATAATGTAGAATTTTATGTTTTATAAACAGAGCCCGAAGGGACTGCCCTTATTGGTTTGGATATTCTTAGACTTTGCTTCTTTAACGACTTTGTGGAAAACCTTACAACCTTTTCGTTTTTTTAACTGGAAAAGCTTTTAAATATCTCGATATAATAGCTAAAAGATATTGATAGCCTTTGTTGTGATAATTTTTGAAAATCCACCGAATCACTTTGCCACAACTCGTTCACTCCCTGTGCGATTGTCTTCCGTCGTTGGAATTTATAGCGAACAGGAAAATAAAGTGAATAGGTATCTTCTCCAGAGAGAAATTTCCTAACAAGACTTTTCTTCAAACCGCTAGCTTCTGACAGTTTCTTGACAACTCCGCACAAGTCTGGTTCTTTGGGATCATAGTAAAAAATTTTTCAATCTTTCCAACTTGTCCATTTTATCGGTTGAGTTTCAGACATGTCCGGCGAGCTCACGACTTAAGAGCGTTCTCGAGTTTTCCGAGGGTGTTCTTTTTTTTTAGCTTTGGATTCTCGTGTTCTCGGTGAACTTGCTTCTTTCAGATTCGAATCCAATTGTAATTAATTGGTCTCTCACGTATCTATTCTCAATCCACTGTACAGGTATATTCGCAGCTAAAATCCCTCGTATAAAAGTAATGAAACCGATAGGCCGTTTTCTATCGCTCTTTCGTTTCTCATATAATTAAATAAATCAATCCCATTTCTTCGGTATTCGGTTTTTCCATCTTTTTCCAATTCGTTCATTTCATTGAACACATAATTCGTCTCTCTGAGCCTTTCCAGAATGGGTAGAATATACTTCTTCGGAATTGTATATGAAATGTGTTTTGCAATCATATTCATTCTAGAAGGAGCAGGTGAGGATATCTTTTCATTCAACGTCTCTGTTTTAAGTAGGATTTCCTTTGGAATCTCAAATGGTTTTTGAAGAAGAGGAGGCGGCATCAAACGTTGATATTTCGGGGGCCAGTGAGATAACAATTTGGCTTTCACATCGTCCGGTGTTTCCTCTTGTGTAATAACTTTGAAACGTTGTCCTCAATTTGTATTTCGGGCTTTTACTCAGTTGATAGTATTCTGACACCCTTTTTCGAGTCATTTTCATTTTCTTTCAAGTTCCCTTTCCTGCAGCTTTCCCCGCTAGACCTCCGACGAATCTCAAAACAGCAGGTGGAACGAGAGGTAAAAATCCCCTTTTTTCGATAACTCGCGTCTTCGCGCAATGGAGATATGTCTAACCAATTGGCGAAGGGTTCGCTTATAACGACACAATTGTTTGGCATTCGCTTTCGGAGCATTGCCTGCTACTGCATTTCGGAATATATCACACAGCGTGCTTATCTGCTCGTTTGTGGCAGTATTGCACTTCTTTGTTACGGACTCGCAGCGGATAAAAAGGTGCAACGGGTTTGATGCTATCAATTTCTCTCCTGGAGCCCATTACACCTTTTTTTTTGAAAATAGATTGTCGCAATCTCAATTCGCCATCTGTCGTTGGGAAGAAATCCACAAGTAGAAATTGATATTCATCCGCTGTTGCCTTTTTATAAGCATCCATAAAACATTTAAAACGATCTGAGAACACCTGTCTACTAAAGCATGCAATTTGGGACTGATCTCTATTGTTTCGAAAGAGTATTATGTAGTGTGCATTCAGGCTAAAGTCTATACCAGCTGTAACGCGAGGAAAAGATTCTCTGTTATCAATGTTATGCTAAAATTTGAGATTCTACAGTAAACATTTGTGATATTTCCGATGTCAAATTGTTCATAAGATCATCCAGAATCAAAAGATAAAATTGTTTGTCAGCCGTTGGCAATGCAGATGGGAATTTGATATTTTTCTCATTACAAAACCATGGTTGAAAATCTTATAGCACCATACGACGCTTTTCATCGGAACTAAATGAGTTTCCGCTTTGAGTTGGCCCGTTAATTATCATTGAAGATGGGAAATTTGAGTCGTAGAAACATTCCTTTAACACTAACAGGAACCATTTCAAATTTCAACACACTTTTCTGAATTCAATTTTAGTTAATTGAACATCTAGAATCTCAGGGATAGGATTCAGGGTTCGGTTGGAGAAAAAATAGCGTGAATCGAATACCTGTTCTTTGTTTTTATAGCAAACATGAACAAAATTTTTCGCCCAATGTGTTTGGAAACGATGCATAATGGGTCTGTGATATTTACTTTTTTTAGACGATTCCAAAGGTGTTTGTGCTTGTAAATAGATCTCAAATTCTATGAATTCAGCAATCATAACAATCAACAAAATAAAGAGGTTAGACCAGTTAGTTTTGTTTTGAACATCTATAGAATGAGATACACTTGCTCGTGGATAAATTTTTTTTTTTACCTGGATTCTATCAATAATCTGTTTCGAGAATGATTTTAAAAACCCATTTAAATGAGAGTGACTTCATCACGGAAGAGGATTTGCTCAATTTCAGAAAGTAATTATTGATTAACGATGTCCTTTAAACCGGTTTCGTAGAGACAGGATAATTAAACACTCTTCCGTTTGATTCGAAGCATGACGGATACAATGCTTATATGGGCTCAAAATTAAAAAAAAAAATAGGGTGATCTAAATCCTAAATTCCGAAAGAACGTGTGACCATTCTTGAAAAGTGCAAAACTTATTTGTGAGGGAATATAGTAATGGTGAGAACTTACATATTTACAAAACACGCTTCTTATCTGATGATCATACATTTTTTCGATTAGGATCGAAAAAATGTATAATAATAAATGAAAATAGCAACTTACCCTTTCATTAAAATAACTTTTCACTCTTGTCTCGCATTATAAATTTTTTTTTTTCTCTATAAGGCCAAATAAAACAGTTTTTCTGACGCAAAACAGATTTCTAACATTGATCAAAATTAGTTTGAAATCAATAAACTTTTTAATCCAGCTACCGACAAAAACTTTTTATAGGTGTTTTCAGTCCAGATACCAACAATTTATACTACTGATGTGTATATGAACTAAAAATACACACACATACATTTATATAAAGGGAAAAAAATGCAGGAAAATAATTCAAATTAAAAATCAGAAAGAGGATGGACAAGGAATTTTTTTGGAAAATCAATCAGTCAGTATCAGTGATTGAATCAACGCTTTTGTAATTACTGATTTTAGAAACGAGGGAAACTCATTGTGCCAACGTAAATGTACATTTCATGTCGAAAGATAGGTTAATTGGTGGGAGTTTTAAAAGTATTCTCTCAAACAACATGCAAATAAGAACCAGTTTCCTCTAAAAGTCTTACCGAAAGTCATTTTTATCCCTCGATTGGTTGCTCATGACACACATTAATGTAATAAAATGCTTATTGATATGCAGCAGAAAAAAAATTGCTGGGGTCTGACTGACTATGTCAAAGTTATAGATTATAGTTTAACATTTTTTTAATATTTTTTAGAATAATTATCTTTAAATAATCCATTACGTTTCTTTTCAACAAAACTTAACATATTACAGTTCTGATTTAAAGAAAACATTTATTTCAATAGTTTTTGTAAAGCAAATGATTCATCAATTCTGATATTTAAAAATTTATTACAAATAATTAAAATATGCACATTATTAATTGTTTGTTTCTATGTTTTTTTTTTTTTTAACAATTTAAAAAGTCAAATTATGATAATTTCGCTTTTCAAGACAGTCTAGGAGTAAATCATTTTTCGTAGGAGTAAATCATTTTTCAAAAATGTAATAAATATTTTTAAATAAGAAAATCTAGTCAGATGTCTAAAAGAATTATTTTAAAAGATTGAAAATGTAAAGGAAATAAATGAAATATTTTCCTAGACTAATTCTATCATGCTGAATAGATTGTGGTAAAAATCTCGACTTCCGTATTGGGAAAATTTCGAGTTAGCAATTAATTAAGCAGGTTAATTAATTATGTTAATCAAATTCATTGCATCTTAAGTTAGTTCGCTTCAAGTCATTTCAGACGATACCACGAATGTGCAGATCCAAACATAATTATGAAAGTTAATAAGGGTGTCCCATTTTTGGGGTGCTGTCGACTGTACGCCGAAAGATGTTGATTGTTCTCTTAGACATTATTGATAGTACTTTTCAGACATTATTAAAATGTGCTGCTTCAAATATTCATTGAACAACTTTCATTTTTATATGTGATCTAAGCTTGAAGGAATTTTGTTGGTAATGTTTATTTCCTTTAAAATCAAAATTATAATTGGCGAGTTTTAGTGAAATATAAATAAATTACAAAAATAATTCTTATTTGTTGTTTTACTAAAAAAAAAAAAAAATTCTGAATTTTCTTTCATATGCTCTGTCATTGCTCTCTAATTAATAATCAAAGTCCTAAACAGTGAGAGGAGCTCTCAGGCCGGATAGTTGAAGAATGTAAATGTTATGGATACATGGAAGACTCGAAGATAGGAATGAAAAAGAAATATCAAGAAATTGAAAAGAGAATTTAGCTTGAAGAAAGATAATTCCTCAATTTCTATTTTTTCATTTTCAGTTTACATTGAAGAAAACCTTTTCTATCTTTTCTAACGTATATTCTTTTTACACGATGTCCAAATGCTGATTGAAAGAGCTTTATTTGTTGATTAATTCATATTGAAATCATATTGGAATAAAATGCGGTTTCTCTCTTTTCCTATTAAAAAGGCATTTATATTGATTTCAACATTAGAGGGAAAATTCTTGTTTGTGCACCTTTGTGTATGAATACATATACTATAATTTGAAAACCCCATGCGACCTGTTTAAATAAATTATATATTTCAATTGAAACTATTTTAGTAATTGAAAAATATGAGTAATTTTATAGTGTCATTTCAGACTTCATGATACATTTGAGCAAGAAGAATAAGTTATTTATTTTTAATTAAATAACTTATTCTTCTTGCTCCCAAAGATTTTCGGCAGAAGTTAGTTGACTTGGGTCTTTTTTTACATGAAATGAAACGCTCTTTAAAATAAATATTTTCCGCGTACAGTTTTCAAGGAAGCCGACTTTCAAATTTACTTTTCAGCCCCAGCATCAATCATGCTATTTCACTGGAGTCAATTCATCTGATACATATTTCAGAATACAGTAAGTACAGCCTGTTAGTATTGATTAAAAAGCTATTGTTCATTTTAAAAGCAATTTTTACTATAACAATGATTAATGCATGTTTAATAATTTTTTAGATTCATAAAAGTTGTGCAACTTGTTGAAAATGCAAAATGAACAACTTTTATGCATACAAAACTCCAAATTATATTTAGATTTCAGGAAAGCTATTCTGAACAGAATAAATAGATAGATAATATGTACTTAATGTTAGTAACTAAATTCATTAATTTTGAATATTGATAAAAATTTATTTAGTCAAGATATTCAACTTTTATAGAAATTTGGGGAAACAATATTTTTCGCACAGATTTTGGTGCTGATTTCTCTATTGATTAGTTTTATTGTTCAATTTCAAATGTGCTTGATCTTGTTTTCCAGTCAATAGGAAATCCTTTTGCTATTGCTATTAAATTTTCTTGACAGTGCTTATTAAATTAGAACTATTACTGTGCCCAAAAAGTAAGACCAATTTTTTTTTTTCAAAAACTCTTTATTTATTCTTCCAAATTTATTTCAAAGTAATACCCTCCGGATGCACTTATGCCAACTTTTTCCAATCCTCAATACAAGCTAAAAAGTCATCGGCAGGGATGGCCTTCAAAACGAGCGCCGATTCACGCTGAATCTCTTCAATCCACTCAAAACGGTGTGTCCCCGGAGCAATCTTTTGAGTTTAGGGAATAACCAGAAGTCCTACGGTGTGAATATGGTGGTTGTGGAACGATATGGGTTCCGTTTTTGGCGAAAAAGTCACGAAGAATCAATGCAGTGGGAGCTGGCGCATTCAGTGTTTTCAGTACGAATCGAGATTTGACGCGTTTGAGGCTCAAAATGGAGTTGACCGATCCTTTTCAAATTCCAACATCATCAGCAATGTCTCTAATTGTAAATCGACGGTTTGCAAGCACCAAATCTTTAATTTTTTTTTTGTACGGGAGCTTCGTCGGTTGAGGTTGATGGTCTACCAGAGCGCTCTTCGTCTTCAACGCGTTCTCTGCTTTCTTTGAATTGTTTATATCACTTGTAAACATTTATTTGCCATATAGTTTGTTCACTGAATGCCTTCTGCAACATTTTATACGTTTCCGCCCACGAATATTCATTCCACAAACAAAATGTAACGCAAGTTCTTTGCTCAATTCATTCAGACATTTCAAAAATCGCCGAAATCACTTTTAGCGTCTCGCGAAGCTAAGTGTATGAATATTTTGACATCAAATTTCACCAGATATCAAGGACGGGGCAAGCAACCTAAAAAGAAAAAAATTGAAATTCCATAAACCCCGGGAATTTTAAATTGAAAATGGGTCTTATTTTTGGACACAGTAGTATGAACTATTCACAACTGAATTATTTTGCAAAGAAAATTTCTTTGTTTTGAAATATTAAGTAAAATATACAAATAATTTCCGTAACGTACCCTTCGTTGGTGGTCTGGGTCTTAAGGTTTTCGATTTTGGTTGCGAGTACAGAAAAGCTGCAAAAATGTTTTAAATCGCTGTTGGTGTACAGCGGTCCATTTACATAATGCTGCAAGACTTTTGAAAACATTATTTGCAAGACAGTTTAATTTTTATTTAATTATACGTATGATAAATTTCGAATTTTCATTTATTAATTTCACCTTATGGCAAATTTTTTTTTTTTTTTTATGATTGAGTGATGTATTTCATTTTGAAGGTCAATAGAAATGATTCACACTAATTTAAAAATAATAGAAATATTTCTTGTAATTGCTAATTTTAAAGAGAATTATTAGACCATTTTAACTACCCGAAAAAGCAGCATTTTTAATAAAATACATGTATATGAAGTGCCAAATAAATTAAGGATTTTAATAAGTTGTTTTCTGGAAATTCAGCCGAACACGTAATTGCCTTCAATAAACGATTATTTATATTGGAGCTGTTTTGTATAATTTCTTAAACGAATGAACAAAATGTAAATTATGATGCTGATGTTTGAAACTTATTTTGACTTGTATTCCTTAGAGTTTTGGAATTTTAAAATAAGCAGAGGGATGTTTTTTTCTGGAATTTTAGCGAAATATGTTGCAAGCGGCGTGGAAAATGTGGCAAAATAGCCCGTTTAGTTGAAATGATATTTAAATTCAAGGATTAATTTGACAGAAAATATGAAGATAGGAACACTGTTTTTGAAACCCCTCAACCTAGGTATACTTAAAATTTTACTATTTTTCTTAATTTATTGATGTTCTTTTATGTCAGTACATTTCAAAGACCTAAAATAATATCTATTTAATATAATATGCATTAGATAAGTAAACAAGGGATTTGAGTATTTGGATTTTAATAAAAAGATTACCAAAAAAAAACAGGCAACATTTCTTAGCACCTTCATAATGCAAAGAGGTTAAATATGATTATGATCCATTCGCCTACCACCTGGCATGCTACATCGTACCGAAAGTTGTCATCATCAGCACTGCTGTGATTGATATAAGACTGCACATTTCGTCGATGGGGTCACAACCGTTTTATAGATGAGAACCTTTTCAGTTTCACAAAAAAATCTGAGCATCAGTTGACATGGAGAGAATCAGTAACAGATTTTTATCCCATCAACATCAAGAAAAGAGACAATTATGGTGATATTTGAATAGGGGATTTAATTTGAAAATATTTTTTTAATTTCAAAACTAGTTAAAAACATTTTTCATCCACAGTCACAATTTATAGAAATCAATTTCAGCAAATTATTTATTTTTTACTAATTTATGGATTTATGTATTTTTCTAATGTCTATTTTTTCATTTTTTTCAAAAATTACAACAATAAAATATAAATTAATACAATAATTTATAATTCAGTAGTTGGTATTTTACTATTATATTTTTTTTTTTTCATTTCTTTTACAAAAGAAGTATATTGTATTTGAATATTACTTATTAAAAACTTTTATCAAAAACTTGTGTTTTACAATGTGGTTTGTATATGTATACATTTGACCACTGTGTTTTAAATTGAATTTAATTTTATGAATATAACTCATTGAATAAAATTCAATTCAGAAATATATACATTTAAATTAGTGTTTCTAAAATAAAAGATAAACTCATTAATAAATATTTACATAATTACTTCAAACACTTTATTAAATTGACTCAATAAGAAAAAAATTATTTCAATAAAGATACATTCATATTTCTTCATATATTTTTGCTGTTGTGTTTCATTAAAGTGTTATATAAGTTTTCTTTCCGTAAATAATTATTAAAGAATATTAGAAAATTCTACTAATCACTGTTCGATGAAACAAATGTTTATCTTCCGTATAACGTGTTTATTGCTATATTACAAAAATTAATAGATCTTACCAATCATTAAAAATTTATTCATTATGACATTTAATTCAATAATAATCCTTTTAAAATATAGCTATATATGTGATATATGTATTTAATATGATTCAAACCACATTATTTCTTTTTTTTCTCCCTTTTTGCAAAATTTGTATGCATTTGATTTTCTAGATAAGATGAACTCGAAAGTATTTTAATTAGTACTTTTAATCCTATTAATGAGTACATCAAAATGAAATCCATGTGTTAAACAGTTGAATACATACTTTTAGCACTATTTTTGTTATTTTTTTATCTTATTAAGAATGAAGATGCTTTCTATTAATGACACAATTTACATATAGAATCTTTTTTTTCAAAGCTAAATTAAATTTTTTCGTGCTTGTTTGACATTTTTTTTCGATTTCCTAATAAAATTACATTTAATTTTAAAATATTAGTTCCGGGTAAGCGTGTTTCTTTATAAAGAATTTCTCTTTTAGATGACTGTGATGATTATTTCTTACAAAATTCAAAATATCCTAAATATCGAAAAACAGCATCTTTTAAATTCTGATTTTAACATAATCGTTTTTTCACGGTTAAACTTCAATCATATGTTTTCTGTTTTTTCATTCTTTTCCATATAATTCCGGGTTTTTTTCCATATACTACAGTGTCCAAAAGTAAGACCAAGTATCAATTTAAATTTCCAGGTCATATGGTATTTAATTTTTTTTTTTTTTTTTTATGTTGCCGGCACTGTCCTTGACATCTGTGTAAAATTTCATGTCAAAATATTCATTAGTGTTTGAGTTACTCTTGGTTTTGTGAGACGCCAAGACTGATTCCTGAGATTTTTGAAATGTCTGAATTAATTGAGCATGAACTTGCGTTAAATTTTGTTTACAGAAACGTATAGAATGTTGCGGAAGGCATTCGGTGAGCATTCCTATATCGGAAAGAAATGTTTAGAAGTGGTAAAAACAGTTCAAAGAAGGCAGAGAATGCGTTGAAGACGAAGAGCCATCTGCTCTAAAGAGCACGACCCACCTCAACCGACGAACCTCACGCCCAAATAATTAAAGATTTGGATTTACAAACCTTCAATTTGCGAACCTTGCTGGTGATGTTGGAATTTTAAAATTCCATTTTAAAAAATGTTTTGGGCCTCAAACGCGTCAAATCGTGATTGGTGCCGAAAACACTGAATGCGCCAGCTCACACTGCATTGATTCTTCGCGCCTTTTTCGCCCAAAATGAAACCCATATCGTTCCACAATCATTGTATTCACCTGATTTAGAATCATGCTGCTTCTAGCTGTTCCCAACTCAGAAGGCCACTCCGGGGACAACGTTTCGAGTCGATTGAAGAGTCATTTCAAAAATCGCCGGAATCAGTTTTAGCATCACACAAAGCCAAGCGTTACTCAAGCACTCATGAATATTTTGACGTAATTTTTTCACACAGATGTCAAGGACAGTGCCAACATCTTAAAAAATTAAAAAAAATTGAAATGCCTTTTGACCGGGGAATTTAAATTGGAAACTGGTCTTACTTTTTGGACACAGTAGTATATATATGTATTATAAACAATATATTATAAGATGCATGCATCTAAGTTGATGAATTTCGTGTGAAGATAAAATGTATGTAATCTCCAATTTTTTTTATATTCATATAGATATATACATAAAAAAATAGGAGTTCTTTTATCATTTATTTTCTGTTGGTTCACTGAAAGAAAGACTCCCAGTGGAACACGCCGAGTAATTTTTTTTTTTATACATACGGGAGCAGAGTAATTAATAAATTTATAATCTCTAATTTTAAAGTGTTTGATCTACAACATCTTTACTTGCTATCTTTCACGGTAGATCAAACGTAGTTCCATAAAAGAACACATTTTTATTTTCGGTTTTGCGCCGTCTACCTCCTGATAATGCACTTCTGGGCAACGTCTAGTACGACAAAGTAATTTACAAATACGGTCTTCAATCTGGTTCTAGGTGTGAGTTTCTTAGACTTCTGCAGTGGGTGGTTAGTCCCAAAACAAAAGAGTTCTTAAATACTATTAAGATTTAGATATTGACGTATTTACTATTTTGGAAGTAAATTTGTCTCACGATAATATCCAATTCTACCCTTTTAAGGGATTTATTATTGATAATTTCCTCAAGGCCAGAAGATTGGTGAGCTGATTAGTTATTATAACCAATTGATGTGAACTTCACTTAACCACTGAATTTAAAATTAGGAGAGAGATGGTCTCTGGAAACGACAAAAGAGCGTTTGCCTCTTTAGATATATGGAAATTTTATAGGCACTTTAAAATTTTATTAGCATTTTTAAGCAATTTATTCAAGAAACTCCATTTTTTATCTGCCACTTTAACGCCCATTCATTGAGATGGGACTACAATGACATGAAACACGCCGAAGAGGAAGTAGACGGCCTACTTGAAACCAGATCATTTGAGCTAATCTTAAATAAAGATGATTTGGACACTTATATTTACGATAAGTGTACTAAATAAAATCAAAATTTAAAGAATAATTACAAAAGCCCGATACTTGTAGATCCACGCTTATGACACTGCTAAGTTGTCGCCTTTCACCCCTCTTAGTATGGTGAACCTATATCTAGAACTTCCTGGAAATTAAGAAAGTCCATGAGTCTCTCCTACACAGGAGATTAGATCCCAGTTGTCTGGATTTCGACCAAAATACCGAGAGACTTCATAAGACGAATTATCTGGTGTGCAAAGAAGACAATTTCAAGGCGACCAATCTCAGGCGTGATAGGTTTAGACATCGTGTTGAATCTCGGGATGTTAAGGCCTGGACATGTCAGGCTGCAGGTTTCAAAAATCTTTTTGCAGGAAAAACGTTCCACTTTAGGTGAATTCATCTCGAATTTATATTTTCAAAGGGACGGTAAGAGAACGTTTAGCTTTTTAGCGAAATCAATAACGGTTACGCTAAAGATCCTAAACAGCTTTTCCTTTTTAATAAAATATCTTCAGCCTCTGATCAAAAAGTTGTTAATTCATCTGTGCAGTATTTTCTGAATCACAGAGAGAAGGGCCAATCTATTAAAGTTATTCAAATAAATAAAGAAATAAGTGAATGCAAGGGTCACAAAGGAAAGTTAAGTGACTATCTTAAATGTCCCTATTAACTCAATCGAATTAAAGGGTGTACCAGGTGGGCTGAAAAGTTCGTAGGGGGTAGCATAGAAAAATTCTTTTTATATATAATTTGATTTTATTATTCGCCTTCGAGGGTGATACAAAGATTATAGCGGTCATACAATTTTTCGATACTATTTTTATAGTACAATTTGTCTTTAGCCTCAAAATAGGCTTCAGTTCCGGCGATTACCTCTTCATCGGCGAGAAATTTCTGTCCAGTGAGAATCCTCTTAAAGTCTGAGAACAGGAAAAAGTCGTTGGGGGCCATATCTGGAGAATACGGTGGAGGCGGAAGCAATTTTGCCATCGTTTTCATTGATTTGTGACACGGTGCATTGTCTTGATGAAACAGCACTTTCTTCTTCTTCAAATGAGGCCGTTCTTCTTCAAATGAGGCCGATTTCGTCTTTCAAACGCTCCAATAACGCTACGCAATAGTCGCTGTTTATGGCTTTTACCTTTTTAAGATAGTCAATGAATATTATCCCATTCGTATTTAAAAATATTGATGCCATAACCTTGCCTGTCGACTTTTGCGTCTTTCCATGCTTTGGAGTCAGTTCATCACGTGCAGTCCACTCTGCTGACTGTCGATTGGACTCGGAGTGAAATGATGGAGCCATGTTTCATCCATTGTCACATATCAACGCAAAAATTCTGATTTATTACGATTGAACAGCTCCAAACACTGCTTAGAATTATCAATTCGTTGTTGTTTTGGGTCGATTGTGAGCTCGTGCGGCACCCACTTTGAATACAGTTTTCGCATATCCAAATATTCATTCTCGATATGTCCAACACGTTCCTTTGATATATTTAGGGTCTCAGCTATCTCAATCAACTTCACTTTTACGGTTATCAGAAATTATTTTGTGGACTTTTTTGATGTTTTCGTCGGTAACAGCCTCTTTGGGGCGTCCACTGCGTGCATCGTCCTCGGTGCTCATCTCGCCTAGTTTAAATTTAGCAAACCACTTCTCTACGGTTGATTTTCCTGGTGCAAAGTCCGAATAATGTTTATCAACCCAAGTCTTGGCTTCAATAGTATTTTTTTCACCAAAAGCAATACTTTATTAACACACGAAACACCTTTTTATCCATTTTTTTCAAACTAACAAAAGTTGCTTCTCAAAAATGCTTTAACTCACATACTAATAGTACATCAGCTCTCAAATTTATACACGAGTCTTTTGAAGGTTAGGGCTAATTAAAACTCATACGGATTTAATACTAGTAGCGCCATCTATGTGTCAACCCACCTGTTACTTAAGTGTCTCAAAACATGCAAATTCCCAGGGGGAGGATGACATATTCTACGTGTTTTGGAGAGCTGGTGTGGGGAAAACAATATGAAATTTAATCTAGATAAGACATTTTGTGCAATCTTTCTCATCACCCCTTATTCCCAAATATATTTTTAAAAACAATATTATCCGTCGGCAGAAAAGTTTACACATCTGTTTGAAAAATTTAAATATTTTAATAACCTCCGACAGAAAATTCACGTGAAATTCACATATTGAGAACTTCACTAGAGACTGTCGCTATTGAAGATTCTGGCGGGATCAACATGAGGTGACTCCAGGTCTACCTTAAATTATATGTATAGTGCTTACGTTTCGCCTATTCTGATCTATTGCTGTGAACCGCTGGTAACTGCTTCTAAGAAAATAAATGATTCTATTAAAAATTACACAATCAATTCTTGCGTTTTATTACTGAGCAGAGAAATGTACCCCAATAGATTAACTGTTGTTGTTTACAAATAATAGGCTTCTTAGTCTATTTATTAAAGAAAGTGCTCTGTTGTTATGGGAGAAAATAAGGTTGTATATCTTTGTGGGATCATGTCTTTACTGAGACTGAGCGCTTTTAAAGACTCAGAGAAGCATTGTATAAGGGTTGCTGATTTGATTTCTCAGTTCGGCATCGATTTCAACATCGAGCTCAACATTTCTTTCTTTTTTTTTCCCTCGTAACTTTATCAAAGCCATTACTGTTTCTATCTAATTCGGCTTGAGTTAAAAGGTTTTAATAGCGAAGGACAATGATAAAATAAGTACGAAACTATAGATAACTTTCCACCCCATACCACATTGGCTCATGGTTTATAGGGACAGCTTTAGAACAAGTGGTTATGCTAACATTGCAGCCGATGTTCATTGTGAGCTGTTCTCATTTTACTCCCTTGTTAATGCTTACGTGTCAGTCTTTGAGGTGAAATCTCTGTTACCGTTTGGCTCTTATTCAACTGCGGAGCCGATCTCTAAAATGATGCTCCTATCAGACACCAGAGAAGTCCTTCCAGCTATAGGCTTCCTATGTTCCTCTCGATGCAAATATATTGATAAATATGTTAACATTCTGGCACTCTTGTCGGTTCAAAATAAAACATTCGTCCTGCAGTGCATCCATTGCCATTGCCGTATAGAGGGAAATAAAGCCGCTGATTTTCCCAGCAAAAAAGGGTGTGTCCATTTTACAGCTAAATAACCAGAAGTTAACCTATCATTTAGTTGAGAATTAAAAGGATCCTTAGATACACCGAAACCGAACGGAATTAGTACATAAATGAAAAGACGTGTGTCGTTTCAGCTCATTAACCTTATGTTTGAGGATTTAAAGAGTTGGAATCCAGTTTCGGCTAGTCAACAGGATAGAAAAGCAGTGAGTCATAAAATTTCAAAGATGTAAAGAGTTTGGCAGTCAGAACTATTAATTAATCAGTGATCATATCATTAAAAGGGTTTTGGTTAGTACATTGCAAAGCATGAGATTGAAGAAACTGGCAGAGTGCGTAAATAGAAATAATTGTTAAAATGGCAAGGAGCTGTCTCGAGAAATATATATATGTAGAAAATTATAGTAAAGTTTTGTTATTCATTAACATTTTATACTAAAATCAACAGAATCTGGAATGTGTTGCCTTTATATTAAAAAGTACTATACTTCAAGACATTTATTCGTATGAGAATTTTCGCAATGCTGTATAGTTTCCTGACCTTTGGCAAAGTTTTTCTAATATGAAATCATTTCTTCATAAAAAGCATTATTTCCCTTATTGGACAATTTATTTACCGCGTTCAATACTTAAGTAGAAAAAAAAAAACGTCAGTCCATTACAATTGTCTGTCATTCCTGTATTCGTCATTTGACAGTCATATATTCATCCGATCATCAACATTTCATCCCAAAAGTTACTTGCCAGCTTTAAAATCTATGCGGCTTCTTTTTTTCCAACACGTCAATTATGTGTTTGCATATTCATATATATATATATATATATATATAGGAATGAAATTGACGTACTAATTTTTGCTTATGATTTTTCTTTCATCATAATCATTCATAAAAATATTGATGTTTGGCGTCGTCATTTTTTTTCTCATTATTTGATGTCTTCAGGAATATTTCAGAAATTTTTAGTACTATGTTACCAATGACGCATTCCTATTTTCAACCAGTTATGTAAGTTATGATCACAAATCTTCTTTCACGCTTGTTTCACGGTTACGTTTCAGGCAGTAAACATGTATTTTCGTTTAATAGGTATGCATACGTTTTGTAAAAACTGTTAAAATTAGTTCTGTTTCAACAATAAATCCTTCATAAAGCTGCATTGATTAACTCCTATTAAAGTAAAAATTATGTTCTTATTGAAAGAACATAATTTTTCCAGGAATATTTGTTCTCAACGAAATATTCCTGGAATTTTTTTGATGAAAAGAAAAAGCAAAAATGAATTCATTTTTTAGTTGTAAGGATTTTAACCGAATAATTTATTTGAAATATTAAGATTTTGGGTTAAAAAATGATTCATTTTATTTATTTAGAATGTAATTTTGTTTTTTAATATTATTTTCAATAACAAAATTACATTTATTAATAATTGCATAACATCTAATATTTATTAATAATTGTTGTAAATATGACTTTTTGAAGTATTTGCTATCATCTGTTTATCACTATAATTTAATATAACATGAGTTCCAACATCAAAAATGTTATTAAAATTTTAGTTCAATAAGGATGCTATTGATATCCAATATTAATAAAATATTCAAATATATTCGAAATATTCACTAATATTCATATAAATATCTCCAAAAGATATGTACAATCCTGGTATGATAGTAATAATCATTGAAATTTGTGTTATGTTCCCCCTTTTAAATTAAAAATTTTTTCCACATATGAAAATTAGCTTTGTAATTTTTTTCATTTCTAAAATTTTTTTAATAAAGCATTTGTTGTATTAAGTATTCATATTTATAACATACACAGCTTCAATTCAAAATCTTGTTAACAGTTCTTCAATAAAAAGAATAGTTTAACATTATTATTGAAATTGTATGACAATCTACTTTAACATGACAGTTTCATATATTACATTATTGTAAAATAAATATTCAATTTTTATTCAGATCTTCAAAAATAAAATTTTATAACATTTTTAAATATCTTGGATAAGCACATAATTTCCAGACACTAAATAATTATTTTATTTTATGATTATATGCATTTTTCCTATTTTAAAAATTTTATTGAGAATTTTTTTTGTCATTATTAGTATAATCCTTTATGTCCGTACTTTTCCCTCCTTCTAAATCTACTAACTTTTTATGACTAAAAATGCCAGGCTATATTTTCTTTTATTGTATATCGTTACAGCGCATAATATGTTATCCTATTGCTTTGTAATTTTTTTGTAATTATTTTATTATTTTAAGACATTCCTCTGAACTTTATCGCCAATCATACACGAAAGCAGAAAATTTTTGTTAGTTTTGCCGTACTTTGAATTAGAATCATATCAAGTACTAACTTTAGAAAGAAAGAAATTATATTTTTTCATAAATTATTTTTATACGTTATTTGTTCATGTTTATTTCCCTATTTAATAGTGATGTACTTTAAATGAATGATAAATCATAGTTAACAATTTTGATATATTCTATCGATACTTATTTCGTAATTACAATGTAAAAAAAATACAGAATATCGTACAAAAATAAATTAAACATCAATAAAGTGGGAAGCATCAGTACTGAAATTTATTACTCTTATATATGATTTGACACAAAATCATTTGTAACTTTTATTAATAAAATTCATTTAATTTTATTAATTAATTTTTTTAAGTTACCATCACTTCTTAAATACATTTAATGTTTCAATTGATTTATAACGTATCGATAGTGGCGCATCGTTTAGCTGAATCTATATATCCATACATATAATAGAAATAAGGAATATAAATCATAGAAAGATTAGATATGTAAAGACATTTACAAATTAATATTTTAATAAACTGTTTTTAAAAGTATGGGAAATTTGTGTGCATTTTTTACAGATGTGCTTATTGACTTTCTATCTGAATCCGGATGCCGGTGAGCTTGAACTATATTTAGTTTTATTGAATGTTCGAGATGAATTCTACACACGAGGCCCACCAAGCTTGCATGTTTTTGGGAGGAGCATCCTCATGTTATCGGAGGTATACTTAATTTCATGTTTTTTTCAAAAGAAAATACCGAGTACTTGTATCACCTACATCATGATTTAAAACATATCCTCTTATTGTGAGCAATATCAAATCACTGTGGCCATTGAAAAATCGAAATAGATCAACGAATATGAGTATTGCAGTTGAATATAAAATGATGATATCAAATAGTAATATAATATAATATATTCAAATGACTGTAATTATGCATGTGTCTTTCTATGATTTTTTAAAACAATTTATCTTTACAAATTCCGGATTTTAAGTATTTTGAACTTCAGTAAATGCCGTGGTATTTGAAGAAAATAATTCTTACATCGGTACAAAACTCATAATTGTGTTTACAATAAAAATTTATTGTATGTAACATTTAATACTTAATTTAATGTCTATTAATATATTTTTATGTATTCAAACAAAAATTATAATTAAAATGTATTCAATATCACAATAACATGCTAATAGATGCTATTTACTAAATATCATTTTGAATTCTTGTAGGGTAGTTAACTGAACTGCATCTGATTTATTTTTATTAATCATTTTTTAGGCATGGACGTGGAACTTGGCAAAGAAGGAGGTACTTGGCTGGCTATGAGTAAAAAAGGGAAAAATCGGAATATTACTTAATATACTACAGCCAGATGAAGAAATACTACCTGAGAAAAAGGAAGAGGTAAATTCATCCATGTATTTATTTAACTGTATGTTTGATATGTTATCATTTAAATATATTTTAGAATTTATTGTGTTTTGCATTACACACACATATATATATACACTGGTGTCCAAAAGTTAAGCATAAATCGTAAAAGGCGAAAAACATGGAGTAAATATTCGTAAAAATTATTCCAAATTTCTTGCGGATATTAATTGGGTGAAGAAGAAACATTGGGTTTATGCAAAACTTTTCAGCTGCGCATGTCGGAACGCAGAGAAACCGATTCACGCAGCATAGACAGTTCAGACAAGTTTCGTGTAACTGCTGTGCGAAGGAACGTTGTTAATCATCAAACAAGGTGAATGATGGCACAAATACGCCAATTGGACATGTTTGCGAAAGGAAGAATCGTTGGAATGCTGGAATCCGGACGATCACAAACCGAAGTGTCTAGAATTTTGAATGTGGACCAGTCTGTGATCTCAAGACTGTGGCAGAGGTTTAAAAGAGCGGGAGATGTTACCCGACAACCAGTATCAGGTCGACCAAGAGTCGCAACCCTAGCCAAGAGCGATATCTGGTAATAAGTGCGCGACGTCAGAGGGGCAGTACTGCCAAAGCACTGGGTTAGGCGCTCACAGTCGCCACAGGAATACGAATTTCGAGACAAACTGTTTACAGGAGACTCAATCATACTGGCCTGTATGCCAGAAGACCAGCAGTTTGCATTCCCCCTCACGTCTGCGCATAAACGCGCTCGTTTGAACTGGAGTTTGAAACATCAACATTGGAGTGTGGGAGAGTGGGCCAATGTGATGTTCAGTGACGAGTCCCGGTTTAGTCTGAGTAGTGATTCTCGTCGGGTAACGTGGAGAGAACGTGGAACACGTTTTGAACCAAGAAACATAACGGAAAGACATCATTTTCCATCAAGGGGAGTAATGGTATGGCCAGGCATCATGATGGACGGCAGCACAGACCTCCATTTCTTTGACACGGGGTCTGTTACTGGATACAGAGACGAAGTTCTTGAGCCTTATGTTCGCTTGTTTCGAGGTGCTGTCGGTCCTGACCTCATATTCATGGATGATAATGCGACATGTCACCGATCGGTGCTGGTTGAGGACTTCCTTGAAACGGAAAACATCCAGCGCATGTCGTGGCCGGCGAACTCCCTGATTTAAATCCTATCGAGCATGTATGGGATATGCACGGGAGACAAATTGCAGCCCTTTCGCACCCACCAAGCTCCGTTACAGAACTGAAGAGAGCTCTCCAAGAAGCTTGGAACCGTTTGAGCCCACAAATAATTCATCATCTCATAGCAAGTATGGTAAATCGCTGTGCAGCGTGCCTGGCTGTCAGAGGTGACCACACGCCTTATTAAACTGCAGCATCAGTATTTTATTTAATGTTTTCTTTCATTTTTCTTTTAAAGTGTGAACCCTTGCTATGCTCAGTTTTCTTTCAAATTGCTGCTTTGGATAATAAAATTAATTATTATCGTTCTTTTGATTTGCTTTCTTATTTTATAACCATTTTACACTCGCATATCACGTTTCCCGCCATTCTGATTTACAGTTCCTTCTTTATTCACATAATTATCAATTATGCTTAACTTTTTTGGACACCAGTATATATATATATATATATATATATATATATATATATATATATATATATATATATATATATATATATATATATATATATATATATATATATATATATATATGTATATATATATATATAAATAATAGTGTGTGTGTGATTTACATCTAAAAAAGGTGTGCCCAAATATTTGTAAGATTTCTATTTAGTTTTGTACTGCAAACAGAATTTATGGTATAATTGTGTTCATGTTATTTTATATTTGAAATTTTAGTAGAAAGTCGACATTCACCTATGAAGTAATATTTTTCTAGTTTTGTTATTATGAAAAATTTTAAATATTCAGACAGTTGTTATAAGGTAACATCAATTATTTGATTGAATCTTAATAATTTTATCATTTGTCACTATTTTTCATAATTAAATACAGATTGTATTAATGTAACCCTTCTTAAATCAGTGCTAAAACTCAATTGCAGAAGACCCAATCATCAACAAATGTGGTTGATGTATGAAGTGTGTTGTAGACACATTTGAATTTGTTAGTTAGTAGTTGAAAAATTATTGGTAAAACTTTTTAGTAGTCAAAAAAACATTTAAGTTGTTGGTATGCAGAAACGTAATGATTACGATTGTGAAATGAATTATCGTATCTTACTATGAATTATGACACGTACAAAAATGAATGATGCTGAAATGAATATTTCTGCGTAACAATTTGACAATAAATTGACAATTGTTTTAAACATTGCGGAAAATGAGAATACTGTTCACAAAATTCCATGGTAGAAGTTTACCGAGCGTATTTAAGTGTCACTACAGTAAATAAACATAAAAGATTAAAGAACAGAACGGCATCTGCAGTTCTGGCAAACAGACATAATGCAGGTAACAGACAGATGGTGAAAGCATTTTTCAAACAACTGTGCATCAGTGAAAGAGAGTGGCAATTGCACACCAATATCGACATTGTGTATCCACTCATTGTCAAAGGTTGGTTACCTTCTCCAATTTTTGTTTCTCTGTAGGATGGTTGAACATTATTCCATTCAGCAAAAACGTAGCAAAACCAACATTCCTTCATCATTTTGGGAGGTTACGAACTGGCCGAGGCACCACTATAGAATGGTTTCATGATATTTTCTAATAGAATGGAGAATGCGCTCACCATTGTAGGTAGTAATTTAGATTATTTACATGTATTTATACTTTCGTACATACAATATAGATTAAATTTAAGGGCAACGGGCGTACCGGTTACGGAGTTCCAAGGTGGTTTTAAGAACCAAAAACAAATCATAAAGTAATTAAAATATTAGCACAAAATGAAGTTTCTTAAATTAAAAAGAATAAAATAAATAAAATAAAACAATTAAACTTAGGAAAACATCTCTTGCTTGAGAACAATTAAAGCAAGAGATCGAAAAAGCTAAAGCTGTTGGTACAATTAGGAATCCGTTGTCGATGCCCAAAAATAAAAAAAAAAGGTTAGAGTTAAAATTAAAAATTTTAAGTTAAAATAAAATAAAACAAAGGAATTAAAATTAAAAAAGTAGCAAAAGCACATCAAAATTTACAAAAGATATATGAACGTAAACAACATACAGTTTAAATGGCAATTTGGTAGGTTGACTGGCTCGGCGGCAGATGGCGCCATCAGTCACGTAGGTCACATATTGAAAAAACCCAACCGAAGTTAGAAAAGTACATTTTTTTATTCCGTAGATTTACGATTGATAAAGCCATCATGGATCAGCTCATTAACACATAAGAGCTGGTGAGAAGTACTGAGTTGAGTTCTGAACCCAAATTGCTCAGGAATGATAATATTATGGTTCGTGCTGTGCTGATCCAGGCGTTTAAGAATCGAATATAAGAGTATTTTACTCACTCCACTCAGTAGTGAGACTGGATGATAATTTTGAGAGTAGGACCTATTGCTATCAGGTTTTGGAATACTATTTACTACGGCGGTTTTTCCAGCTCTGAGGAAAGTAACACTTATCGATTAAAAAGTTTATCAGATAAGTGATCAGTATCACATGGGTGTATGGTAAAGATTTTAACATACGATTACTAATGCGATCAATCCCAGGAGACTTATTGGGTTTAATTTTCCTAATAAATTCACAGACTTCAGCTGGACTGACCTGACTTATATCATTTACGTGTGGTTGTTGAAGTAAGTCTGCTACTGGGGTGTTGGTGCGCCTGAAGAAAATAGGATCTTCTACGTCGTGATTAGTTTCAAACTGAAGTTGTAGGCTATCAGCTAAAAAGCTCGGCTTTCTCCTCGGGTGCATAAGCAAAAAATCCATCGGAGCGTATCAGTGGTGGAATGTTGGTAAAAGGTTTACGCATCAAAGACGTTCGTCTAAATAGTGTTGTTTGAGGCGTCATGGCCTCTATGGGCTGTTCTCAGCGTTGCTGAGAGAAAGTCTTGGACATTAATCTAACTATTGCAACTTGTCTGAAATAGTCGGCTCTGGTGTTTGGATCTCTAGACTCTTGCCAGAACCGACGTAGTGCATTTCTATATTTGATTTCATTTTTGAGCTCGCTTGGAAACTTAACAGGTGGAGGTTTGAATCTAGGTTGAGAAGAACTCCCTCCAAGTCGTGAATGAGACGCTCTTTTTACTTAGATTGAATGCAGGTCGAGTGCCTGTCCGCGAACTCAAAATCAAATTAAAAGAGAGGATCTAAGAAACAACAATTAAAAACATTATGTAAATGAGGGAGGGATAATACAATAGATATATACACTGAAGTGACAAAAGTCATGGGATAGCAATATGCAAATTTTCAGATGGCAGTAGCATCGCGTAGAACAGGTATAAATGCGCAGTGCTTTCGCAGAGCTTTCATTTCTGTTCAAGTTATTCATGTGAAGAGGTTTTGACGTGATGATGACCGCACGACGGGAATTAACAGACTTTGAACGCGGAATGTTAGTTGGAGCTAGACGCATGGGTCATGCCATTTCGGAAATCGTTAGGGAATTCAACATTCCAAGATCCACTGTGTCAAGAGTGTGCCGAGAGTATGAAATTTCAGGCATAACATCCCACCATGGACAGCGCAGTGGTCGACCGCCTGCACTTAACGACCGAGACCGGCGACGTCTGCAAAGAGTCGTAAATTCTAACAGACAAGCAACACTGCGTCAAATAACCGCAGAAATCAATGTGGGACGTACAAGGGACTTGTCTGTTAGAACTGTGCGGAGAAATTTGGCTTTCTTGGGCTATTCCAGCAGAAGACCGACTCGAGTGCCTTTACTGACAGAACGACATCGCTTGCAGCGACTCTCGTGGGCACGTGAGCATATCGGTTGGTCCCTAGATGAATGGAAAACCGTGGCCTGGTCCGATGAATCACGATTTCAGTTGGTAAGAGCTGATGGTAGTTTTCGAGTGTGGCGCAGACCCCACGAAGCCATGGACCCAAACTGTCAGCAAGGTACTGTTCAAGCTGGTCGTGGCTCCGTAATGGTGTGGGCTGTTTTTCATGGCATGGACTTGATCCTCTGGTGCGACTGGATCGAACATTGACTGGAAATGCTTATGTTCAGCTACTTGGAGATCACTTGCAGCCATTCATGGACTTCATGTACCCAAACAACGATGCGATTTTTATGGATGACAATGCGCTATGTCACCGGGCCACAACTGTTCGCGATTGGTTTGAAGAACATTCTGGACAGTTCCAACGAATGATCTGGCCACCTAGATCGCCCGACATGAATCCCATCGAGCATTTATGGGGCATCATCGAGAGGTCTGTTCGTGCCCAAAATCCTGCACCATCAACGCTTTCACAATTATGGACGTCTATCGAGACAGCATGGCTCAATGTTCCTGCAGAAGACTTCCAACGACTTGTTGAGTCCATGCCACGTCGAGTTGCTGCACTTCGCCGGGCGAAAGGAGGGCCGACACGATATTAAGAGGTATCCCATGACTTTTGTCACTTCAGTGTATATACATATATTATATAAATTATAAGATTAAAAAAGAACCGAAGTAAAAAAACAAATCCAATAGATAAAATGATACCCCGGGGGAGGGGGGGGTCGAACGTGAGAACGCAAAGTAGGAATGAATAGCAAAACGAGAATTCCCAGGAAAAATGGGGAGAAGGAGCAATTAAAAATGGAATGAAATAGGACCCGTAATGACATGTAATGTTAAACTGCCATCGGTAGTGAGTAGAGGAACAGGTACATGAGCGTGAGAACAAATATGAACAAAAGAAAAGATGTTTACAAAAACATACGAAATCCAGGAGTTCTAAGAAAGAAAATATATCTTTATGGTGGGCGCAGATCTGCTGACCATTTTGTAGTTGAAAAAGGATATTTATGTTTTCCTTCATTGTGTGCAAAAAAATAATAATCTAAGCACAATTATTTTTTGCACACAATGAAGGAAAACATAAATATCCTTTTATTATTATGAGAAACCATAATAATAACTTAATTATTATTTTTTCTCAAGCAAAGGAAGAAGTTTCTAGAGAGATCAGTGATATAGTTGTCTATTGTAGCAATTCTGAGATCGTTATGAATAACGTCGTTTCTGATAAACCAGGAGGCCCCAGTGATTATACGAAGAATACTTGAATAATAATAAGAAGAAGAACTTGAATTTTGTATTTATTAGTTTTACAAGCTAGTCCCCAAATAGGTGCAGCATAAGTAAGAATTGGGCGGATGACCAAAAATAAAAATTATAAAAATTGAAAAATCAAATAAACACTATAAAATTTGAAAATCAAATAAAAACTTTAAAATTTGAAAAATAATCACAGGTTCTGTGATGGGCCTTTTTTTTTTGTGGGGACTTTGTTTTATATTTTTACCTTTCAGATGCTCCTATTGGCTCCCACGATTCAGCATAATTCTCCAGTCAGTGTTTAGCAAGCAATGGGTTGGGGGGTTGTTTACGTTTTTGCAATAGTCTATGGCATCGACAACTGGTCCCTAATTGTACCGAATTTAAAACTTAACTTTTAAATTCTTTTATTTTTTATCTTACTTTTTAAATAGTATTTTTTTTTTTTGAGTACCATACATTAATTTTAGAAACTTTAATCTTTAATTTTTTACTAACACTAATTAAGCAGCCTACTAGAATTCCAAACTTATATATTAATTAAGATGAGGAGATTTTGGGGTATTTCCCCCTGTTGGTACTCCGTAATCGGTACCCCAGTTGCCAGTTGCCAGGGCGGATGACCTGCTTGTAAAGTAGAACTTTATTTTGAAGTGATAGGGTTGAATATTTACCAATTAAAGGGAAACTGAGATGAATTTTATTCCAGCATTTATTTTTGATGTAAGTAATATGGCTATTGAAAGTTAATTTTTTATCAATGATGAAACCTAAATATTTAACTACGTTTACCCATTCAATCGGTTCGTCAAATAGGTAAATGTTATCACTGGGTTTCGGAGTATTTCCTTTTCTGAATATTATAGCTTGACTTTTATTTGTGTTGACAGCAATTCTCCAGTCGTAAAGTTCGCCCTGCAAACAAAACTCTCTCTCTCTCTCTCTCTCGAGAGAGAGAGAGAGAGAAATGGCTATCGAGGTGAAAAATGGGGAAAATGAGATTAAATTTAAATATGCACTGATACTTGCTGACCATGTATCATAGAAATAGACTAATTTTCCTGGGTGTTATGCTATCTCTTCAACTGGAATTTTATGCAAGTGGTTCGAACAATACTTTGCCTTACTTACTTCGATCTCCCTGCTCTTTAAATTCAGTCCCTTTTCCTGGTATTCACTGGGTGCACTCATCATTGTGGAAGGCACGATTGATCAACACAAGTACGCACTGACCTTGCGGACCATGTCCACCCCTACATGCGAATTATTTTTCCTCAGAATGATGGCATCTACCAGCAGAACAATGCGAGGTGTCATACAGCTCGCAGTGTATGTGCGTGGTTCGAAGAGCACCTTTACCGTACTCCCCTGGCCAGTAAACTCACCGGATTTAAACCCAATCGAGAATCTGTGGGATCATCTCGATCGGGTTGTTCGCGCCATGGATCCTCAGCCGCGTAATGTAGCGCAGCTGGCCGCGGCACTGGAGTCGGCATGGCTCAACATCCCAGTGAACACCTTCAGAAACCTAATTGACTCTCTTCCTGCACGTCTCGCAGCGGTCTCCTCTGCCATAAGTGGTTATTCTGTCTTTTGACCGGTGGTCACATTAATGTGACTGGACTGTATATAATGGTAAACAAATTAGTGTAGATAGAGAGATTATAGAGTATTTCCTTCCATCAGACTCCTACAACACAGAACCTACCTGACACAACTAGTCGCGAGCAAGCGATAATAAATTAATGTACCTCGATTCCGTTTGTGTGTGATATCACTCAGTTTTCTTTTGGTATATTACAAAGCAGGGCCATATCTGTAGTCATATATATATAAAATCTCCATAATATTGTTGTAACACTGAATTGCAATGACTGTAACATAAAATGAATTGATATTTCAAACCAAAATATACAAATATTTCATCTTTGTTTTCTTTTTAGGTTTTCTGCCAGTTGGTTATGTAGTCGAAGATAAGGACTGTATTACATATTTAGATGAAATAAATTCTGAGAGAGAGAATTATAATGAATTTATATTAGTCACAATTGAATTTACGTAAGTGCAAAATGTTCCATTGAAAAGCATTCTCTTACATTCCTTTAAATTGCACTAATGTTCACATCATTGTGTTACAACATATTTTTAAATGTTTCAGTTCTTTAATGAAGCCAAAAATTGCCTATTATGCTAACACTTCTTCTTCGCCACCTGTTTCTCTTTCACCAGGTATGGTTTTGAAAGGCAGTTTTTATTAAATAGAAATTCGAGTTCATTACTTAAATTGGTAATTCATGTTTAATACATTAAAATCTATTAAGAAATATTTTTAGACACAGAAGATAAATATTATTGATACAAATTCATGTACATTTATGATATACCAATTGATAAATAGAGTTTGATCACAAAACAATTTCTAGTACATTATAAATGTTGATTTATTTATGGATTAAACACATAAACAGTGTTTAATCCATAAATAAATCAACATTTATAATGTACCTGTAGAAATGAACTTTTAGACATTCATTAACATTATCTCATGTTAAATAGTTTATTTTTAATACTGAATGTAAATCATAACCAATGATAGTCAATGTCATCGAAATTGGTATGCAAAAATATTGGATCCTTTCGTCCTATATATTAACATAGATCCTCTTCCTTTATATATATTAACTAAAAAAGATGGGAGATCTCAATTTCCTTGAATATTTAGTTTTCTATGCTAATAGGATCTTTTTTATTTCAGGAATTTATGCTTTTGGAAACAGCGTAGAACGAGAAAAACCGTGGCCTAAAGAATCCAAACTGAAAGATATGTTTACCGAAGTAGTTAAAAAATATCCTTCAGTTTCTACTAAACAAACTTTAGTGGATGAACTGTTAAAATTACTGCAAAATGGCACAAGGTAATTTTATATATCAATTAAATGAAATAAATTTCCACATAAGTAACGTATCAAAACTTTAAAATTTAATAATTGCTTTAAAAACCCCTACAAATTTGTCAGCATTTCTCCTTAATAACCAACGAGATCAATATATTGTAATTTCAACTTAATTCCTAAGAAAATCAAATAATTTTTTAATGTTGGTGTGCAAGAAAAATCCCTTTTATTATAATTATCCAAATATCTAAAGTTCTTTATGCATAGGTATACAGTTGATGATAACATGAAAAGACAAGGGAAAAGTAAATCATCAACATTCTTAGAAAAACTTAGTGCCATTTTTGTTAATATTCCAGAATCAAACTATGGAAGCAGGTATGTATATCTCATTTAGACATAAGATAATTTTATTGAATTTAAAATAATATTTTATTAAAATTGAATTAATTTTTCAGATGTCACACCATTGTTTTGATTGATGGATCTGGAAATGTAGACTACACGGAATGTACTCGTTCTGAAAACTTACAACAAGAAGATCATAACGAATGGCATAAAAATCACCACATATTTAAATTAGACGATTAGAATTCAAGAAATATATACAGATTTTGTACAAGAAATATATACAGATTTTGTACAAGAAATATATAGAGATTTTGTACAACAAATACAATTTAATAAAATTTATAATAAATTATTTGAACAATGCATAAATTAGATCATCTTTTTATTACACAGTTCAGATTTAAGCTTTTTTTATTGCATACAGGGCGTAGAGGATTCTTGAGGATTGCAGACTTATTAAATTTGGGGGGTGGGGAAGATGGGGGCGGCGCTTCATCATCCTGAGTTGTGCAATTTTCCTTCCTTAATGATCCCTCCTCTATTTCAAAATACACAAAAGGTGGTTTTCATCAGAAATTTTAAAAAAATTATTCTCATTCATTTGTCCAATTAGGAATGCATCGAAACCATGTGAAAAATGTAACCTGATGAATAAGAACAAATTTTAAAATTTATTATATCAACGAAACGTACAGGACATTTCTTTCTGCAGATTATATAGGAAAATTAGTAAGATATATTACATAGAAAATTATTAAGCCTTCTCAAATTAATATAGTGTCATCTGAATCTCTTCTTTTTTTTGTCGGCTACTAATTACTTTAAGAACTTTGGTAGTCACATCTTGCAGGGCTTTTTGAGCACCAATATACTTAGCGCTTAAGCCTACCCACAAAATCACATTTTGATTTTTTTTCAATGTACTAAAATTCAAAATTACACGGTATGTTGTAACAAAACACTTTGAGAACTTTTCTCGAAGTGAGTGGATTAATAACACTAGTCAGTCAGCCACTCAGTCCTTGTTTTTCGGTGCTCCTTGGCCGCTGTAGGGCCTAAAACAACTGGCTTATTAGGATGTAAAACATTGGTAGAGAGTAAACATGTGATTAAAAGTATTACTGGAAGTGAGCAAAAGCTTAAGTCCCCAAAGTTAACATTATAAAAGTACAAAACAAATTAAAAACGATAAGAGAAAACAATGAAAAGAAAAAAATTTTAAAGTAGAAAAAAATGGAAAATAAAAAGACAATACACTACGAAATGATGACTTAATTACCAGGTCAGGGTCGAACTCACTGCCTAAATACAGCCAGAACAACTCGCATGACTACTGAGACAGTTCGTCTAGAACAAACGACGATTATTAAGAACGGCCTTAGGGAGTTTAACATTTTCCGGTAGAGTGAAATCATATCTCCGAAGATTACGAATTTCCTCATTCGGAATATGTTCAAGATTTGCATAGAAATTGCTGGCAAGCTTGAACATAAAATTTTGAATAGAAGGGAGGTCAAGACTGTGGCGAATGTCATCATTTCTAAAGTACCATGGAGAATTGGTGATCATTTTAAGAAGCTTATTTTCTAGACTATTAATATAATTAATGTGGTACTTTGCAGCAGAACCCCAAACCGGGCAAGGATAAGTAATAATGGGCCGCATATAGTACATGTAAATTATTAGTTTGTTTTCAAGTGAAAGGGGGGAGTTTTTGTTAATAAAAGGATATAGCATGCGTAAACAAACATTATATTTGGTTTTAATATGGTTAATATAATTACCATAGGTTAGTTTACTATCAAGATAAACTCCCAGATATTTAGCATAGTTAGTCCAGTTGATTAGCTTATTAAATAAATAAATATTAGGAGCAATAACTTTTTTTCCTCGTGAAGAGTATAGTTTCTGTCTTATCTACATTAATTTTTATTTTTCACCTGCGCTGATGTTTCTATAAGTAGATAAGGTGTTGTTTACTTTTACCGTGAAAGATCTGTTGTTTAAATAAGATTTAAGAAGAAGAGTAAGATAAGTAGGAAAATTAGTTTTAGTTTTAAATAATTTGTGTAAGTGTTTTGTAGATCATGAGTAGTTTTGGAGGTTGCTACTATGGCTGTGTCATTTGCATAAATTCCTAATTTAATGTGATTTGATTGTGGTATATAATTTATGTAAATGTTAAAAAGAATGGGCCCTATTAGTGACCCCTGAGGCACTTCTGCGCTGATGTTTCTATAAGTAGATAAGGTGTTGTTTACTTTTACCGTGAAAGATCTGTTGTTTAAATAAGATTTAAGGAGAAGAGTAAGATAAGTAGGAAAATTATAAATGGTTAATTTATGAATGAGTCCATCAATCCAAACCCTATCAAAAGCTTTGGCTACATCTAGGAACACTACCCCCGTTAGAGTTTTATTGCATAGACCTTCAGAGATCAATTCAGTGATTCTTAGATGTTGATGAGTGGTACTTAGTTTAGCCGTAAATCCAAATTGCTGGAGAATCATGATAGAGTTATTAGAAAGATGAGTCTTGATTTTTTTAAAGATTACATATTCAGTTAGTTTGGTATATAGGTCTATAATTGACTGGATCAGAGGGATCCTTTCCTGGTTTGAGAATGGGTAGTACAAATGCCTTTTTCAGGAAAGGGGAAAATAAGACAGTTTAATAATAGCATTAATTAATTTAGCGATTCTATAAATAATGATAAAAGGAAGATTTTTAAGCATTTTGTTAGTAATGTTATCAGCACCAGGTGCTTTATTGATTTTAAGTTTATTAATATACTCATAGAGGAAAGAGACTTTTAGTATTAACAATTTTGTTAGTACTACATATAGAATTTAAAGAATTAATAGACTTATTAACAGTTTCAGTGGTTAGTTGATTAGAAATATTATTTACTTTAAATTGATTCTGAAGGCTGTTCGCGATCAGGTTAGATTTGTCATTATCATTTGAAATTACTGCAAAATTGGCGTTTTTTAAATTTGCAACTTTAATCTTATTACCCTTTAGTTGTTTAACTGACCGCCAGATGGAGCCATCAGCTGGATCAAGAGTTTGTAATCTATTGGTCCAAGAACTCTGCTCTATTGTAGATAGTTTTGGAGATTGGATCCCTAAATTTTGCCATATTTTCCTAGCTTTGTTTCTATCGATTGAAAGTTTCTTAATATGATTAGGCATGAAGTTGATATTACCGTTTTTGGCTAGAAGAGTTAGTGTACTCGTTGTGAATTAAGGTTAGTAATACGATTAACTTTCTTCGATAGCAAGAGGAGAATCAAGATCTAATTTATCAGGAGGAGGGTTAGAGAGAAAATCTTATTAAATTTTAACCAGTTGGTAGAGACATTACAGGTTAGTTTGAGAGTTTCATAAGCGATAGAGAAATTTAACATAACTGGGTTGTGATCGGATGAAAGTTCCGAAAGAAATTCAATGGTAAGAGAAGCAGGAATTGGGCTAATTGGATCCGTTATTCAACAAAAAGAATCAAATGGATGGAAGCCAATTGCATTTTTTTTTCTAAAAAAACTTAATGAGGCTCAGCAAAATTACAGCGTTTACGACCGCGAATTTTTGGGTATATATTTATCCATTAAACATTTTAAGCATTTACTTGAAGGTCGAGATTTCAATATTTATACTGATCATAAGCCGTTAATATTTTGCTTTTAAGCAAAACAATGATAAAGCCTCCCCCAGACAACTAAGACACCTACAATATACCTCACAATTCTCTACTAACCTGTACCATATCAGTGGTCGAAACAATGTGGTAGCAGAGACAGACTGCCTAGAATTGAGGATATCGATTCATCTATTGTCGATTATGACTTGATAGCAGATGCACAAATTAATGATGATGAACTGCAACAATTGAAATTACATTCCAAATCATTACATTTTAAAGAACACCAATTGCCATCGGAAAGCTCTTGTATTGTGATACCTCTACTTCCAGTATCAGACCATTCATACCAAAAATTTTCGAATGACAATATTTAATACAATTCCCAGTTTAGCTTATTCTGGAATTCGAACTACTGCAAAAGAAATAACTAAAAGATTCGTTTAGCCAAATATCAAAAAAGATGTTAAACAGTGGCATCAACTGTCAGAAAAATAAAATAACTAAACATACAAAATCAGAATATTCACAATTTCAAGCACCAGATGAGAGATTTCGTGTCGTTCATATAGATTTAATTGGACCTTATTCACCTTCTAATGGATACACATACTGCTTGACGTGTATTGATCTGTTTACCTCTTGGATGGAAGTGGTACCGTTACCAAATATCACTGCAGAAAGTATAGCAAAAGCTTTTTATGAGCATTGCATTACCCGATTTGCTGTACCTATTTGTGTTATTACTGACAGAGGCACTCAATTTATTTCAGAACTATTTCGAAGTTTGGCTGAGCTATGTGGTGTTAAAGTAAACCATACGTCTTCTTACCATCCTCAGAGTAATGGAAAAGTTGAACGTCTTCACCGTACCTTGAAAACAGCTATTAGATGTCATAACAACGTTCGTTGGACGGACACATTACCAACGGTTCTTATGGGTTTGCGAGCTGCTCTACATGAGGACTGTAAGTATACAATAGCTGAAATGGTTTATGGCAAAACTATTAAATTAGCAGGCAAATTCTTTGAAGAATCCAGATTGCCAATATCTGATGATAATTTTGTAAGCAATCTCCGAAAGCAGATGTCCGACTTAAAACCATACCAATCCAAAAAACAAATGTAAACAAACGATCTTCATTCCAAAAGATTTGTACACATACTCACATGTGTTTCTGCGAATTGACAGAGTTAAAAAACCTTTAGAACCCCCATATGAAGGACCCTATTTGGTATTGCAAAGATCCCGAAAACTTTCTTCTATCAATTAAAAAATAAACAAGTTAATATTTCCGTGGACAGATTAAAACCGGCATATGTGTTACAACCTAATGAACTTCGGAATGCAACGTCATCAAATGATCATACATCTGTGCCGAGTGAGCAAACATTTATTCTGTAGCGACACCTCATGATGGAAAATGGAGTACAAATTTAATAACTTCCACTTTCACTGTTTAGAAGGGAGTTTTCCCGCTAGAATGAAAACAGAACGT